>JAFMOB010000687.1:70938-231511 GCA_018985215.1 Larimichthys polyactis | reverse complement strand
TTGAAAGACTGAAGAAAGAAAGGAATAAAGGATGGAAGGGAAGGAAGAAAGGAAGAAGAAGGAAGGGTCAAAAGACTGGATGGAAGGAAGGAAGGAGGAAGAAGGAAGGGTCAAAAGACTAGAAGGAAGGAAGGAGGAAGGAAGGAAGGAAGGAAGAAGAAGGAAGGGTCAAAAAACTGGATGGAAGGAAGAAAGGAAGGAAGGAAGGAAGGAAGGGAAGAGGAAAGAAAGGAAGGAAGGAAGGAAGGAAGGAAGGGAAGAGGAAAGAAAGGAAGGAGGAAGAAGGAAGGGTAGAAAGACTAAAAGGAAAGAAGAAAGGATGAATAGAGGAAGGAAGAAAGGAGGAAAGACGAAAGAAAGGTAGGAGGAAGGGTGGAGGAGAGAAGGAATGAAGGAAAGAAGAAAGTGTTGAAAGACTGAAAGAAAGAAAGGAATAAAGGATGGAAGGGAAGGAAGAAAGGAAGAAGAAGGAAGGGTCAAAAGACGGGAAGGAAGGAAGGAGGAAGGCTGAAGGAAGGAAGAAAGGAAGGAGGAAGAAGGAAGGGTAGAAAGACTAAAAGGAAAGAAGGAAGGATGAATAGAGGAAGGAAGAAAGGAGGAAAGACGAAAGAAAGGTAGGAGGAAGGGTGGAGGAGAGAAGGAATGAAGGAAAGAAGAAAGTGTTGAAAGACTGAAAGAAAGAAAGGAATAAAGGATGGAAGGGAAGGAAGAAAGGAAGAAGAAGGAAGGGTCAAAAGACGGGAAGGAAGGAAGGAGGAAGGCTGAAGGAAGGAAGAAAGGAAGGAGGAAGAAGGAAGGGTAGAAAGACTAAAAGGAAAGAAGGAAGAATGAATAGAGGAAGGAAGAAAGGAGGAAGGGTGGAGGAAAGAAGGATAGAAGGAAAAAAGAAGAGGAAGGACGAAGAAAGTGTTGAAAGACTGAAATAAAGGAAGGAATAAAGGATGAAAGAAGGAAGGAAGGCTGCTGTTGTGACGTCATGACTTCTTCGTTGTTTCTTACCACAGCGCGTCGCCGGCGTCCAGGTCGGACTCGTCGCTGCTGACGCAGGTGGCCATGTTGTCGTCGCTCAGGAAGTCGGAGGGTCGGCTGATCCGCTGACATGCGCCCAGCAAGCTCCGGTCGACTTTGAAGACGTCGTCGTACAGCAGCTCGTACAGGATGGCTGCACGACACATTCAGACACAACAAAACGTTAAATATTCCGACGTGACGCGGCTGGACGTTTGTTCAGGCGACGTTAAAAAACACTCACACTGGCACAGAGCGGCGTTCTTAACGCGGCTGATGGGATAAACGCTGTCGTAGTGATTCCCGTTCAGAAAACACAACCGCACCTGAGACACAACAAACAAGAACACTGTTTAGACTTGCACAGGTAATAAACAATAAACTGCTAACAAAATGTACAATCCAAAGAGTCCTTAAGACACAAACAATAACTTTTTATTTCTCTGATTGACGACTTCATTGAGGCCGGCGCTCGCACGCTCTCATTCCCCGTCTACGTCGCTTGACCACTCGACAAACCAAATCTAACTTCTTCGTGTCTTTGTGTTTCAGACCCAGATTCAGAAGCTGCTCCATGAAATAAACAGAGTCAGAAGACGACAGGTCGAGTATCAGAGTTTAGATTTCACGCCGACTGTGGAGGTTTGACCCATCTGAGCACCTGATTGCACCTGATGCAGCGTGACGTCGGGCTTAAATTTTCCAAAAAGTTGGATCTGGACAACATCTGCAGCTTTGTGTTGGAGTTTAGGTGATTTCTGAAGGCAACGCGGCAACTTGAACTGTGATTGCTGAGCTTCATGTAATCAACATGCTCCCATGTATCTATCTGTAAACACCACGAGGTTCTCAGCACAGGGCGGCATCGCAAACCGTACTCGACTTGTAAAAGTCCTCACAGCGTCGTCTCGCTGTAGATCTTTAGAGTTTGGTTCTTCTAACTAAAAGAAATGTGTTGGAGGACAGGCAGGAAACTTTCATTTCAAACTTCAGCCTCACCTTGTCCTTGAAGTTGTTGTCTGTGATGTTGACGGCTGGTTTTCCAGGCTCCTGGAAGATCAGAAAATCCCTCCTACGGGAAGACAAGAGAAACTGAATACACAGATGTTGACGAGATGTCGATGAGTCATGGAAAACCTCCATGACTCATCGACATCTCGTCAACATCTGAGTCAGACTGATCGTCTGCTGAACATTTTTCACGTTGTTTTATGGACCATCTAACATCTGTCTGAGGGGAAACATGATTCTTACTTATACATGACGGCCAGCGCGTTGATCTCCACCTCTCCCACCCATTGCTGTCAAACACAGAGTGACATAAATTAGTTCAATTTAAAGAATTTCACCTTAAAAAAATGGAGCAAGTCACTAATTGTGTCGTACCTGCGGGTCCTGAAGCTTGTCCAGGTAATCCACAAAGTCACCTTCAATGAACTGAAACACAGAAAACACAGAAGACCTTCAAAACAACAAGTCTGACTGCAGATAAAGTTAAAAACTCTGAACTTTAGCAGAGTGTGGGATGTGGCGACACCTGGCGGTGGAGGCTGATATAGAGGGGTCATGTGGGGGGACAAAAACAAAACTACTGTGAGTTACATCCGACACACTGAGATCATTCCTCCACCCTCAGGAGCTCCAACAGGGACCAGAATGCACTGCAGCGACATGACACGCCTCGTGGTTAACAACTAGTCTGTCTGTCCCGAGGCTGAACGGCATTCTGGGAGTTGTAGTAATCAGGTGAGCCTCTGTCATCGTGACGCCGTCTCAGTTTTACTTTCAGTTCAGGGCGACCTCGCCCACGAAACAAAACTGCCGACTCACAGACAGCGACCATCTTTACTCCATACTTTAATTTGTAAAGTAACTAAAAAGTACAAACACCTTAAATGTGTAAATCAGAAATGTACTGCACCTCCCTGAGTGACCCCACACTGAACACCTCCTCCTCCCTATGTGACCCCACACTGAACACCTCCTCCCTATGTGACCCCACACTGAACACCTCCTCCCTCCCTATGTGACCCCCACACTGAACACCTCCTCCCTATGTGACCCACATGAACACTCCTCCTATGTGACCCAACTGAACACCTCCTCCCTATGTGACCCCACACTGAACACCTCCTCCTCCTCCCTATGTGACCCCACACTGAACACCTCCTCCTCCTTATGTGACCCCACACTGAACACCTCCTCCCTATGTGACCCCACACTGAACACCTCCTCCTCCCTATGTGACCCACACTGAACACCTCCTCCCTGTGTGACCCCACACTGAACACCTCCTCCCTATGTGACCCCACACTGAACACCTCCTCCCTGTGTGACCCCCACACTGAACACCTCCTCCCTATATGACCCCACACTGAACACCTCCTCCCTATGTGACCCCACACTGAACTCCTCCTCCCTGTGTGACCCCACACTGAACACCTCCTCCTCCCTGTGTGACCCCACACTGAACACCTCCTCCTCCCTATGTGACCCCACACTGAACACCTCCTCCTCCTCCCTATGTGACCCCACACTGAACACCTCCTCCTCCTTATGTGACCCCACACTGAACACCTCCTCCCTATGTGACCCCACACTGAACACCTCCTCCTCCCTGTGTGACCCCACACTGAACACCTCCTCCTCCCTGTGTGACCCCACACTGAACACCTCCTCCTCCCTATGTGACCCCACACTGAACACCTCCTCCTCCCTATGTGACCCCACACTGAACACCTCCTCCTCCCTATGTGACCCCACACTGAACACCTCCTCCCTATGTGACCCCACACTGAACACCTCCTCCTCCCTATGTGACCCCACACTGAACACCTCCTCCCTATGTGACCCCACACTGAACACCTCCTCCCTATGTGACCCCACACTGAACACCTCCTCCCTATGTGACCCCACACTGAACACCTCCTCCCTATGTGACCCCACACTGAACACCTCCTCCCTGTGTGACCCCACACTGAACACCTCCTCCTTATGTGACCCCACACTGAACACCTCCTCCCTGTGTGACCCCACACTGAACACCTCCTCCTCATGTGACCCACCTACACCTGAACACCTCCTCCCTGTGTGACCCCACACTGAACACCTCCTCCTCCTCCACCTCCTCCCGGGCTCCGGTTGGACCCGGTTCCGTCACGTACCGCCTCGTAGCTGTCCCGGTTCCGCTGCAGGAAGTCCACGCACTGGGCTCGGACTCTGGTGTGGAGGCTCTGACAGTGCAGCACCTGGACGGAGAGGTCAGAGGTCAACACCTGTGAATGACGTCACCTGCTCACACACGTGACGTCACAGTTAAAGAGTTTCAAACTTCGCGAAGCTAACTCGTTAGCACGACACCTGCGCGCGCGCTTTACCTGCTCCGCCACGGCTCGAAACAGGCACGAGCCGTCTTTGGCGACCTTCTTCCGGTGCAGGCCGAGGGTCTTCAGGTGTTCGTCCATCAGCTCCGCCGCCTTCTCGTCCATGCTAACGGCTAACGGCTGCCCGCGTGCTCTGCGACGCGCCCGGTAACCGTGTGGGAGTCGGTAATGTCACCGGAGAGTTCCCGTCGAACATGGAGGACTCCGCGCGGCCGCGTCCCGTTTCGTTTTCCAGGAAGCTTCAAAGTGAAACTTCAGCTAGCGGCTAGCGCGGCTAACAGCGCGCGGACACGCCCCCTTCTGCCGCGAGGGGTCAAGTTACAGCGCGCGACCCGTCACACCACTTCCGGTGTTTACCAGAGTAAAAGTCCAAATAAAATACAACAATATTTAACTTGTTTTTTTAACAAAATAAACACGTTTAATAACTTTTAATAAACTTTTTTTTCTGAATGCAAGAAACAACTTAATAATATTAAATCTGTAAAAAAGATGATTCTTATCAAATGTAAAACTTTCTCTACCTTTTTTCAAAATAAAACACGCTGAATCACGCTGTCAAAATAAAAGTCTTCAAATTAAATATTTAACTGATGATTAATAAACTTTTTTTCTTAAATCAACTTTTTTTCTTAAATGTGAAAAACGACTCGCTGTGCTGTTTTTCAAAATAAAACTCAGAATCACACTGTCAAAATAAAAGTCAATATTTAACAGATTTTTTTTGGCAAAATAATTAATAAAATAAACACTTATTTACCAACTAAACTAATCTCCATATAATAGATCAAATAAACAAAAAAATATTGAACAAAATAAACACTCACCAAAAGAATCGACGTTTAATAACTTTTAATAAACCTTTTTTCTGAATGCAAAAAACAACTTACTAATATTAAATCTGTAAAAAAGATGGTTCTTATCAAATGTGAAACTTTCTCTGCCTTTTTTCAAAATAAAACACGCTGAGTCACGCTGTCAAAATAAGTCTAAATTAATATTTAACTGATTTTTTTTAATTTTTTTAATTTTTGCAAATAATTTTTAATAAACTTCTTTTCTTAATTTTTTTTTTTTTCTTAAATGTGAAAAACAACTTTCTGTGCTGTTTTTCAAAATAAAACTCAGAATCACGCTGTCAAAATAAAAGTCAATATATTAACAGATTTTTTTTTTTGCAAAATAATAAAATAAACACTTATTTACCAACTAAACTAATCTCCATATAATATATCAAATAAACAAAAAAATATTGAACAAAATAAACACTCACCAAAAGAATTGACGTTTAATAACTTTTAATAAACTTTTTTTCTGAATGCAAGAAACAACTTAATAATATTAAATCTGTAAAAAAGATGGTTCTTATCAAATGTGAAACTTTCTCTACCTTTTTTCAAAATAAAACACGCTGAATCACGCTGTCAAAATAAAAGTCTTTAAATTAAATATTTAACTGATTTTTTTTTCTATTTGCAAAATAACTTTTAATAAACTTATTTTCTTAAATAAAAAACTTTTTTTACTTAAATGTGAAAAACAACTTTCTGTGCTGTTTTTCAAAATAAAACTGTCAAACGCTGTCAAAATAAGTCGATATTTGACTTTTTTTTTTGCAAAATAATTAATAAAATAAACACTTATTTACCGACTAAACTAATCTCCATATAATAGATCAAATAAACCAAAAAATATTGAACTTTTTTTAACAAAATAAACACTCACCAAAAGAATCGACGTTTAATAACTTTTAATAAAAAAAAAATTCTGAATGCAAGAAACAACTTAATAATATTTAATATAAAAGATCATCTGTAAAAAAGATGGTTCTTATCAAATGTGACACTTTCTCTACCTTTTTTTAATATAAAACACGCTGAATCACGGTGTCAAAATAAAAGTCTTCAAATTAAATATTTAACTGATGATTAATAAACTTTTTTTTCTTAAACCTTTTTCTTAAATGTGAAAAACGTCTCGCTGTGCCGTTTTTCAAAATAAAACTCAGAATCACACTGTCAAAATAAAAGTCAATATTTAACAGATTTGTTTTGCAAAAAAATTAATAAAATAAACACTTATTTACTAACTATAATCTCTATATAATAGATCAAATAAACAAAAATATATTTTCATTGTTTTAACAAAATAAACACTCACCAAAAGAATCAACGTTTAATAACTTTTATTTTTTTTAATTCTTAAATTAAAAACTTTTTTTACTGAATGCGAAAAACAACTTTCGGCGCTGTTTTTCAAAATAAAACTCAGAATCACGCTGTCAAAATAAAAGTCAATATTTAACAGATTTTTTTTGCAAAATAATTAATAAAATAAACACATATTTACGATGCAACTTAATATTTAATATGAAAGATAATCTGTTTTAAAAAAACAGTATTTAACTTTATTTGAGATAAACCACGGCCGCATCATGTTTTACTCGGTGTGTGACGTCCACGTGGTGGAGACGAGTTTAAAAAACATCGTCATGATGTGGAAGTGTTTGTTTCATCACTCCTTTTATGGTGCTTCCTTCCTGTCTTCCTTCCTCTGTGGCCTGCCTGAACTCTTTCTCCTCCTCCTCCTCCTCCTCTTCCTCCTCCTCCTCCTCCTCCTCCTCCTCCTCCCTCTGTGGTTCCTCCATCTCTTCCTGTCACACGGCAGTTATTGATTTTCAGTCCTGCAGAGTGCAAAGAGCCAAAGAGAGGCTGGGTGTGTGAGATCACTGAGTAAGTAGAAAATGATATTTTGTCCGCGTTAACGCTGCAGGACGCTCCATCACGTTGGTCCAGACTCAAATGTCTCCACAGGGTTTGATTCAGTTGTTGGACGTCCAACAAACATGGACGAGGTCTTCATGACGCCCCCCACAGGTTTGTTGTGAAGCTCAACATCTTGGAGGTGCTCCATCTAAATATCCATTGGTGGACCCGAGGCGGGTTTACATCTACAACCCCAAGATCAGAAGGTCTTCAACCAGGGGTCCACGACCCCTAAAGGGTCTGCAGAAATACTGCAGGGGGGTCCGCCAAATTTACCAAAATAACGGTGACGGTGCAGACGATGGAGAAACTACAAACAGCTCTTAGCATTTAATAACTAATAATAATAATTATGCAACTTTATATCAATCATAAACACATACAGGCTGATAACCGAGCATGTAAACAGGTTAATAATTCATTCATGTTACACGTATCGTTAGCCCGACATCGTAAACTAAACGGCAGGAGAGAAAGGAAAACAGTTCAGTTGCGTGTTGGATTATTCGTTGGCTGGTTGTTTTCACCGCGAGGCTGAATGTTTCCTCTGGTTCCACTTTATTTTATATATTTTATACTGATTTCTGCCTCCATGAATAAACAACCGTCCCTTTAATCGTTTAAAAAAGTCGTCTTTGTTTCTCTGTCGGGCCTCGACCTTTAACCTTTAAACCTCTTCGTCTCCTTCTCATTTCCTCCTCTTGGCTCCTTCCTCACACCTTTCCTCCTCCTCCTCCTCCTCATGTCATTACATTTACAAAAATCTAATAATGACCTTTGTGTGTGTGTGTGTGTTCTCACACGGCCCGATGATTCGCCGAGCCCGCTGCTTCTCCCAGCCAATGGACTGGCCTCCTACATGCCGCCATGGAGACCTACAACATGCCAGGTAACCGTGGCAACCGGCGAGGAGGGGACAGTACCCATGGCGATTGACACTTATCCTCCCACTCGTTCTGTGAGTGTGGCGTGTGACCTTCATCCCTGATTCCTCTCTGAGATCCTCCTCGCCGCCACACGGCTCTGTGCTACCTCTGTACTATCTAACAGGCGTAGTACTCCTGAGTTTTACTGCCAAATACTGCAGTACAAGCGAGTACAAAAACACGAGCCCTGCAGCAGTGAACAGGTCAGATTTCTCCAGCACCCACTCGTGCACTGCAACATGATCTCCCTGCACCGAGGCACACGAGTACATTTTGAGTAGAGACGGGGTGCGAGTGGAGGCGAGTCGGATGGAATTAAACTTTATTGATCAGCAGCAGCAGCAGCGAAACAGTAACAGGAAACAGCAGAGGAACAGAGAGTTATAAAAGAAACTAGCAGATAATGTGAGACCATCTGAGCCTCGAGAGTTTTCTTTGTGTTTCTATGATTAAAGTAAAGTTGAATTCAAACAGAAATCAGCTCTCAGAGTCTAGCACCAGTGATTCATATGAAAACAGCACACATGTTCAGGATTACCTCTACTGCACGCCTCCAGGTAACGCTAAGACCATATTAGTAAAAAAACTAAAAACAAATTTAATGTAATTAAACTTTTATTTGTTAAAATGTGTATTCTGTATCCTCTTAATGTGATGTCACTCGGCTCGTAAATCCCCCAAAAAACTGCAACTAAAATAATAAAAAGTTTGATATTTGAGGTTTTTAAAGGTCCAGTGTGTCAGAATGCAGATTACGCTCACGCTCCCATTTAAAGTGCATGTAGGGCAGGGATGTCCAAAGTACAAATCCCTCAGCTTCATTTTTATAATATATTATTTATGGCCTGCTAGGATTGTCAGACACTGTACGGCTGAAGATTTGGCTTTTTTTTTTTGGTCGACATAACGAAGCTTTTGAACAAAACTGCTGCTGTTGTATCTGTAGATGTGACTTTGTTACAGAGACAGTGAAATGTTTTAAACTTAAATGTCAACAGACTTTGCATCACTCATAATAAGTCATGTTTAAAATGAACATTCAGATTTATCCTCAGTACTTGTCTGTTTTAAAGGTTGATTGTTTTTTGTGTTTATTGTAGGTTATAGATATTTCTGTCTGTTTATTGTTTTTGCCTTTTCTACTTTGTTCTAATTCTGTGGTGTATGTTACACCTTCCTCCGCTGCTGAATGAATAAAGTATATTTAATCTAATCTAATCTAATTTGTATCAACTTCATGCAAGTTTAACGCATTCATACAATTTATTCTTACAAGGGACTCACACCGAACGCGGAACGGTAGCGCCGCGGTCCTTTGCCCGGCGCCAACTCACACCAGAAGCGGATCAGCCGCGGAACGGCAGCGGAGCGAGCCGGCCGTATTCACGCGAGATCACGAGATCACGCGAGAATCCTGGACATACCCGAGACCCCGCGATAAACAGTGTATAAAAAAACAACAACAACAAACAGCTGACTTTGCTTCTCCGACGTGGAGGAGATTATAAAAAGTATCTGTTGTGTCATAAATGATTGTGTGTTGTTCCACTTCAACAATTAGTCTCTCGTTGAGACCCTTTGATCGATCTTTGATCACCTGGTGCCACCGGTCATGACGTAACGTTGTAAAAAGCTACATGAACTGCGTATTGTGTTTTATTTTGAAAGGGGGCGGAAGTTTATTATGTTGATTCTGTGTCGGATTTCCTGTCTGGTGCGCAGTGTTCTGTTCAAATTTACGCGGTTCAGCCGCGGCTCGTAGTTGGCTCCAGATGTGAAAGAAAGAAGAACTGCCTTTTAGATTTGTTCACACCTGATTGGTTTAGATTTGGTGGAAAATAATAATCGTGCCAATGAAAACGAAATTTGTACGTAACTTTTATTGTTTTCCATTTTTGAAATGTTAGTATTGTCAAATCTGCCCTCTTTAAAAAAAAGGTTTGGGAATCTACGGTGGCCTTCAGGTGCCAAAAGTGGTCACTGTAGCCTGTCGAGGCTTCTTTAGATATATATACAGTCGTCCCTCGCTATAACGCGCTTCACTTTTCGCGGACTCGCTGTTTCGCAGATTTTTTTGTTTGTAATTTTGCATGTTTTTTTTTTACAGTGTACTGTACAGTATGAACAGGCATTGTGTTCTGCGTCCTGATTAAGGGAGTACTGTACAAAATGCATGTAAAAAGGTGTATAAAGGTGTGTGGTTAGGGGTTTTACGGCCTTTAAACATTCGTTTATTGCGGGTTATTTTTAGAACGTATCCCCCGCGATAAACGAGGGACCACTGTAATTACTTACTGTAAAGCTACAGCTGTTCTGCATTATGTTGGTGTATTTGTTGACTGAACCCGACCTGAAAAAGTTTCACACTGAACCTTTAAATGTTAAAAACAGCCGCTTTAGCTTTAACCTCTGCTCACAGACCACGACACGAAAGAAGAAGTGATTTTATGAAACCTTTATTCGTTATAATGTGCAAATCGTATTCTGGTTTTACAAAGCGGTTTGAATTCAGCCTCTTAACTTCAGTCGACTTGTCAGCTCGTCCGCTCACGTGAACTTAACGTTAGCTTGTTAGCAAAGAGGTTTGGTGGTTTGGACATTTCATTTTAGGCTAATAATAATAATACACTATATATATATATATCACAGTTAAAACCAAGCAATACAAGTGTAAGTACAGAAAATTAATTACAAATCAGAGAGAACATGACGGTCTTTTGTTGTGTGTGACCTTTAAACATGTTTGTTATTGTGAACTGTAAATAAAATATGAAAAATTAAAACGCAATGTTAATATCTGAGGTTAAACGTTAGCTTCTACCTCTGCTTCACTGTGCAGCAGAGCATCCACACCGCCTGAAACTCTCCAGCGTGCTGCCGTGATGTACACGTGTACTCCAGGACACTGTGACATCACAGGGTTGGGCGTGGTCAATTAACACGCAGCTTTTCAGCCCGGGGGGGTTAAGTTCAATTAAAGTGCGACACATGGCGTCGAGTTGTTGGCGTTGACGTAAAACGATGTAGTAGTATTGAGAGTACAGATAAGCCCGAGAGGTGTCAAGGAGAGAAAATGAACTCGTGTATCGGTTTTATCTTCGTCTTGGACTCAGATTTGTGGACCTACTTCAGGTTTTGGCTGCTAAACGCAACGTTGTGTTATTTTTTTAGATCCCTTAAATGTTTTACACGATGTTTAGTGACAAAGAGGAAAGTAAAGTTACAGCAGAAAGGAGTCAAACTTACTGCAATGGCATTCCACGTCGCATCTTTTTTCTGGTGTCCTTATAAAAAGGACGCGAGGTGTCATAGGTTGATTTTGGACCTCCAGAATCAACTTCTCCTCACCCATGGTGTCGACGGGGTGAAAAGACGCCTGAAAACCTCTGACCTTCAGGTCGGCCCCGCCCATTATGACGTGTTCTTGTAATGAAACTCGATCATATTTTATTTTGAAAATAAACCAGGGTTTTATTTTGTATTTTGTAGCCGATTTCCTTCCATTTCAAACTAGCGCCACCTCCAGCAGCTTAACGCGTTACTTCTACTTCTGATACTTAAAGTATGTTTTGCTGATGATACTTTGCTGTCCACACAAAGTTTGATTTTTCCTCCGTGACACTTCACAGCCTCCGTAATATAATAAATAATAATCTTAAACCAAAATAATAATAAACTTTGGCCCCGCCCCCTGTGAACAGGAAGTGATGTCAGACCTGCTGGATCGGTTTGTTGTCTTGGATGTTTGTTTGTTTTTTAAACTTATGTTTTCTAAAATGACTTTTTTTTTTTTTTAATGTCTCGGCGAAAACTACATATAGTGCAACTTTAAATCGTGACATTTTCAGACTCCTCGGAGCCCCGTGTAAGTTATGTAAACACAAATACATTATCAATATACAACACAAAGATTAGAAATATCATCACCGTCCTCCAGAAACCTCGAACCTTCAAAGATCCCCAAAGAAAGAGACGGAGTTTGAAATCAGTCGATAACACAGAAATGAAAAATATGAAACAGTTCCAGCTTCTCAGTGTTTGCTGGTTTTCTGACATTTCTATGTCAGTAAAAGTTCAAATAATTTAACTCAAACCTGTCGAAGCAAAAAAAAAAAAAGTTTGGCACAAACCATCTTTAAAAAAAAAAACAGGACGCTAACGACCTGCCACTTCATTGTAGCAGCAGCGGCGACATCTACGGTTGGCAGTGACGGCGGTTCAGACCCGAACATCTCGCCAAACGTTTGGTGAGCTGCCGTTTAAATTTCCTTCAGATATTCAGCGAGCGAGTGCAACGCTAAATCCTACGTGCTGGCCCTTTAAGTGCTAATCAGCAAATGGTAGCATGCCCATTGTACGTATGTGTTAGCATTGGTTAGCATTTAGCTCGAAGCACGGCTACCTCGTCGTCATGGAAACAGATGGAATGACGTCACTGCTCTGGCTGACGAGTTTTTTTCTTGGCAGTGATTTTCTCTCCGATAGATCGACTCTGAACGGCGACGGGAGGATCTCGAGGTTTCGGTTTCTGAAGGACGAGAGCGACGGGCAATAAATATGTGACACGTTAACGAGCTTAACGAGCTTAAAGAGTTTCAGTGATTACATGAAGCAGGCAGCAAAAAACCACGAGCAGGATGCAAAAATCCAAGAAAACGTTCGTCATCGCTGCATCAGTGCATCGGGCATAACAAGAGCTGATTCTCATACAGAGGAGGAGAGGAGAGGAGGAGAGGAGGAGAGGAGAGGAGAGGAGGAGAGGAGAGAGGAGAGGAGAGGAGGAGAGGAGGGAGAGAGGAGAGGAGGAGAGGAGAGGAGGAGAGGAGGAGAGGAGAGGAGGAGAGGAGAGGAGAGAGGAGAGGAGGAGAGGAGGAGAGGAGGAGAGGAGGAGAGAGGAGGAGAGGAGAGAGGAGAGGAGAGGAGAGGAGAGGAGAGGAGAGGAGAGGAGAGGAGAGGAGAGGAGAGAGGAGAGGAGAGAGGAAATGTGGAAGGAAACAAAGAGATGAGACAAGGAAAGAAGAGAAAACAAGGAGACAAAAGGAGTCGAGAGAAGGGGAGAGGAGACAAGAAGAGGTAAGGTGAGATGACGAGTTGAGAAAAGGAGAATAAGAGAGGAGAGGAGGAGTCAAGGAAAGCAGAAGAAATGGAGAGAGAAGGGAGGAAGGAGACGAAACAAAGAGTTGAAACAAGGAGAAGGAAAGAGGAGACAAGAAAAGAAGAGAAAACAAGGAGACAAAGGGAGTACAGAGAAGGGGAGAGGAGTTGAGGAGAAAGAAGGAGAGGAGAGGAGGAATTGAGGAAAGGAGAGGAAATGGAGAGAGAAGGAGGAAGGAGAGGAAACAAGAAGAGGATAAGACCAAAAAAAGCATTTACAAAGAAGTTTTCAGGCCAAGGTAACCGAGAAAGGAGTGTTTGATGGAGGAGGAGGAGGAGGAGGAGGAGGAGGAGGAGGGTGACGAAGGAGGTCGTGGTTTCAGAGAAATGAGTGTTGTGATGGGGAGGAGAGGAGACAGATCTCTCCATCCTGCCCTGTCGGAGAGCGAGGGATGAAGAGGAGGAAGAGAGGAGGAGGAGGAGGCGTGTGCAGCAGTGTGTGCGTTTGGCGGCGTGTGCAGCCGCTGGACGTGTTTGTTCGAGCGCTGATTGTCTCCGTGCACGTAGGAGCGGTGCGTGTGCACGTAGGAGCGGTGCGTGTGCACGTCGGCGGCGTGCTTGACCTTGCAGTGCAGGCGCAGACTGTCCCGCCGCTTGGCGCTGTACGGGCAGAGGTCGCACGTGAACGGCCGCTCGCCCGTGTGCACGCGCACGTGCTCCACCAGCTTGTTGGCTGTCCGCGTCAGGTGACCGCACCGGTCGCACCGGTACTGGTTGCCCTGGCGATGACCCTGGAAGTGAACCAGCAGCTCCTGTTGCCCTGGAAACGACCTCTGGCAGATGCGGCAGCGATGCTCGGAGGTGCCGTTCTCCGGCTGGGTTGCCACGGCAACTGACGGAGCGATGCCAGAGGAGACGGCGGGGGCGGCAGGAGGGGTGATGGGACTTCTAGGAGTTAATAACACACACATGCATCACACACGGACACGGAACAAAGACCAAGAAGAATCAAACAGCGAGCCACGCGTTCAGTACGGAGGACCACAAGTGCCAAAATTCAAAATATAATAAACGACTCAATAAAAACACAAAAAATAATATTAAAAACAAATCTCAGCGTTTGTTACTTTATAAAAAAATATAAAATCTGCTTCTGTTTTCATTTATATTTCAGTTCAGAGTTGATTCGTTATCAGATAATTTAACGGTCAGACATAAATTAACTGTTTCAGTCACACACCTCATCTCTGCGCTGACTCCCATGATGCCTTGCATGTGCGTGTTGGCGTGAGCCCTCATCTCTGCCTCCTGATTGGTCGAGTGGTCGCAGACGCAGCAGTGCAGCGAGAAGGAGCCGCGCTCCCATTGGCGGTGTTCTGTCATGTGACTCTGGAAAAGGGCGCGGCTGTCCGTCTCGAAGCCGCACACGTGACACCTGAAGGCGGGAACAGAGCGGTCAGCTGATCGGTCACGTGACCTCAGAGAAAATGTTTCCGCCTCAAGAACGTAAAAAAAAACAACATTTTAAAAATTTTATCGTTTCCATGAAACTTTTCTAAAGGAGAGGAAACAAGATAAGGAAGCCAGAGAGGAGGAGACAAAACAAGAAGAGTAGAGAGAAGGGAAGAGGAGAGGAAGGAGAAAGGAAGAAGGAGGAGAGGAGACGAGGAGAAGAGGAGACAGGAGAGGAGAGATGTTTCAGCTCCGTGTCCAGGTAACCCACGATGTGAGTGAGGGTCCTCACATGTACAAGAGAACAAACGTGTGTGTGTGTTACCTGTAGAAGTAGGAACACGCTGCCGTCTGATCTCTGCTGGTTTTTGTTTCTGTGGGAAAAATAAACAAAAGAGATTTTATTATTTTATCAACAATTCATGGAATAAATCTTCTGCTGCGTCCCCGTGGAAGTTATTATTCATAAACATAAAATAAGTGTTTGTGTTTAGTCACTTCATTATGAACCCAGAACACAGAGCCCATCAGTAACGATAATAACAATAAGGCTGCGTTTGTTAGGAACGTATGAAAGTGTTTTTACAGTAATACTTTGCATCATTTGTCCGTCACACTCGTGGATCTGTTTCTCAAACTGGACTTCCAGCAGAAACAGTGTGGGCAGCGTCGTAAACATGAACTGTGTACGGAGCCGAGCGTGGCTCGCCGTAAAATTTACGAGCTTTTATCAGACCGTTTATTGTCATTAACCCGGGTTAACGACAACGCCGCAGGGCAGAGTTCAAACTGATGAGCGAGCAGTCTGTAGTTTCACTTTCACTTCAGTGTTCACGTTTGTTTGTCATGTGTAGATTAACACAATGAGACGAGTTTCAGCGCTAAACGTAGAGGATGAAGAATAAGATACATTAAAATTTTAAGTAAAAAAACAACTGATGAAAAATACAAATACTTGTGTAAATATACAGGGTCACTCCCCCGAAATAAAGATAACTGTTCAGTTATTAACCTGATTGATGGATAACTGATCACAGATGATTCCTGGTGCTGACGTTGAGCCTGTTAGCTGCTTTAATTCTTTCATCTCTGACTGACAGCGTCACTTTTCATTACTGGATATTATTCTTCGATTGGCAGGCGAACACATCAATGACAGGCGTAACTGACTCGGCGTATGATTACAAAAACACTCCCATGAGACGCTGATCGGCGTTCAAAGATCTACGCCTCCTCAAGAAAAACCGGAGCGGCTGATTCCTCACGCAGCCTCGGTTCTTTTTATTTATTTTAAGAACACGGAGCTTCTCACACCACCTACTGTATCTGTTTCTGTGTGTGTAGTTTATTACCATGTGGAGGGTCCTGGGGGCTCAGAAGTGGGGATGAGCGGAGAGGGTCCATGTTCACCTTCAAAATAGGACTACAGGAAGGGTAACACACACATAACACACACAGTCATGCACACAAATAATGTCAAAACAAAGCAGGTCGGAGGTCAGAGTGTCCACACTGACTGATACAAGGTAACCTTACCTGCTTCTGACGGGCGGAGTCGTCCTCTCCACCAGCCGACTGTTGGATTTACTGACCCTCTCTGCAGAGACAACACAGCAAACTGAAGACGCTTTCATTTAATTATTATCAAAGACAGACAAGACTAAAAACAGGACATGAAGACATTGTTGTCCTGGTTAATGTCAAGCTGTCATTGAGACATTGTTGTCCTGGTTAATGTCAAGTTGTCATAGAGACATTGTTGTCCTGGTTAATGTCAAGTTGTCATAGAGACATTGTTGTCCTGGTTAATGTCAAGTTGTCAAAGAGACATTGTTGTCCTGGTTAATGTCAAGTTGTCATAGAGACATTGTTGTCCTGGTTAATGTCAAGTTGTCAAAGAGACATTGTTGTCCTGGTTAATGTCAAGTTGTCATAGAGACATTGTTGTCCTGGTTAATGTCAAGTTGTCATTGAGACATTGTTGTCCTGGTTAATGTCAAGTTGTCATAGAGACATTGTTGTCCTGGTTAATGTCAAGTTGTCATAGAGACATTGTTGTCCTGGTTAATGTCAAGCTGTCATAGAGACATTGTTGTTCTGGTTAATGTCCAACTGTCATAGAGACATTGTTGTCCTGGTTAATGTCAAGTTGTCATAGAGACATTGTTGTCCTGGTTAATGTCAAGTTGTCATTGAGACATTGTTGTCCTGGTTAATGTCAAGTTGTCATAGAGACATTGTTGTCCTGGTTAATGTCAAGTTGTCATTGAGACATTGTTGTCCTGGTTAATGTCAAGTTGTCAAAGAGACATTGTTGTCCTGGTTAATGTCAAGTTGTCATAGAGACATTGTTGTCCTGGTTAATGTCAAGTTGTCAAAGAGACATTGTTGTCCTGGTTAATGTCAAGTTGTCATTGAGACATTGTTGTCCTGGTTAATGTCAAGTTGTCATAGAGACATTGTTGTCCTGGTTAATGTCAAGTTGTCATAGAGACATTGTTGTCCTGGTTAATGTCAAGCTGTCATAGAGACATTGTTGTTCTGGTTAATGTCCAACTGTCATAGAGACATTGTTGTCTTGGTTAATGTCCAACTGTCATAGAGACATTGTTGTCCTGGTTGATGTCAAGCTGTCATAGAGACATTGTTGTCCTGGTTAATGTCCAACTGTCATAGAGACATTGTTGTCTTGGTTGATGTCAAGCTGTCATAGAGACATTGTTGTCCTGGTTAATGTCCAACTGTCATAGAGACATTGTTGTCTTGGTTGATGTCAAGCTGTCATAGAGACATTGTTGTCTTGGTTGATGTCAAGCTGTCATAGAGACATTGTTGTCCTGGTTAATGTCAAGCTGTCATAGAGACATTGTTGTCTTGGTTGATGTCAAGCTGTCATAGAGACATTGTTGTCCTGGTTAATGTCAAGTTGTCATAGAGACATTGTTGTCCTGGGTAATGTCAAACTGTCATAGAGACATTGTTGTCCTGGTTAATGTCAAACTGTCATAGAGACATTGTTGTCCTGGGTAATGTCAAACTGTCATAGAGACATTGTTGTCCTGGTTAATGTCAAGTTGTCATAGAGACATTGTTGTCTTGGTGTCAAGTTGTCAGAGACAGTTGTCGGATAAGCCAAGACATTGTTTGGTTTATGTCAAGTTGTCAAGAGACATAATGACAGTCGGAATGTAAAGTTAAGTGTGTTGTCCAGGCAAAAGATAGGAGGCAATTGAAGAAATGTTGTCCTGGTTATGTCAAGCTGTCATTGAGGACATGGTTGTCTGGGTTATGTCAAGTTGTCATAGAGACATGTCCTAAAATAGGTCCTGGGTAATGTCAAACTGTCATAGAGACATTGTTGTCTGGTTATGTCAATTGTCATAGAGACATTGTTGTCCTGGTTAATGTCAAGTTGTTCTCATACGGACATTGTTGTTCTTGGTTAATGTCAAGTTGTCATAGAGACATGTTGTCCTGGTTAATGTCAAGTTGTCAGAGAGACATTGTTGTCTTGGTTAATGTCAAGTGTTCATAGAGACATTGTGTCTTGGTTAATGTCAAGTTGTCATAGAGACATTGTTGTCTTGGTTAATGTCAAGCTGTCATAGAGACATTGTTGTCCTGGTTAATGTCAAGTTGTCATAGAGACATTGTTGTCTTGGTTAATGTCAAGTTGTCATAGAGACATTGTTGTCCTGGTTAATGTCAAGTTGTCATAGAGACATTGTTGTCCTGGTTAATGTCAAGTTGTCATGGAGACATTGTTGTCCTGGTTAATGTCAGGTTGTCATAGAGACATTGTTGTCCTGGTTAATGTCAAGTTGTCATAGAGACATTGTTGTCCTGGTTAATGTCAAGGTGTCATAAAGACATTGTTGTCCTGGTTGATGTCAAGTTGTCATAGAGACATTGTTGTCTTGGTTAATGTCAAGTTGTCATGGAGACATTGTTGTCCTGGTTAATGTCAAGTTGTCATGGAGACATTGTTGTCCTGGTTAATGTCAAGTTGTCATAGAGACATTGTTGTCCTGGTTAATGTCAAGGTGTCATAGAGACATTGTTGTCCTGGTTGATGTCAAGTTGTCACAGAGACATTGTTGTCCTGGTTAATGTCAAGTTGTCATAGAGACATTGTTGTCCTGGTTAATGTCAAGCTGTCATAGAGACATTGTTGTCTTGGTTGATGTCAAGTTGTCATAGAGACATTGTTGTCCTGGTTAATGTCAAGGTGTCATAGAGACATTGTTGTCCTGGTTAATGTCAAGGTGTCATAGAGACATTGTTGTCCTGGTTAATGTCAAGTTGTCATAGAGACATTGTTGTCTTGGTTAATGTCAAGTTGTCATAGAGACATTGTTGTCTTGGTTAATGTCAAGTTGTCATAAAGACATTGTTGTCCTGGTCAATGTCAAGTTGTCATAGAGACATTGTTGTCCTGGTTAATGTCAAGTTGTCATAGAGACACTGTTGTCTTGGTTAATGTCAAGTTGTCATAAAGACATTGTTGTCCTGGTCAATGTCAAGTTGTCATAGAGACATTGTTGTCCTGGTTAATGTCAAGTTGTCATAGAGACATTGTTTTGTCTGTATAAACTGTAGTCTGAACTTAATTTGAATTAGACAAATCAAGTGGGTAGTTCTGCACTTTCCATAGAACAGAAGAAAACCTGTCCACGATTTTAACAGATAATGACTTGTCTAACTCACAGTATAGTCCCTCTCACTTTCAAAGGGATCTTTTAACTGTTGGGATGAACCAGAGGAACTATTACAGAAATCAAAGCCTGTCTGATGATTGAAGACAGACTTGACTGATTGTGAACCTGTCCGCTAACAGCTGTGACCATAGTAGTATAACAGGAACATTAGTTTCTATAGATTTAATTATCAGGATAATTTATACTGCCAGTTAAAAACCTTCCCTCAGTCCAATGTGTGTGAGTATAAAACTATTCCTGAATCATTTTTCTTGTCCTGGACAGACACCAGATGGTGGGAAATCCTCTCCAACCTTCCAGTAGATCCCACTCAGGATATATCGTACTGCTGAATCCAAACAACAGACCTCCTCACTGTGTTTTGGCAAAAAGAAGTTTGTGAAACTGACTCAGGAGTGTGAGAATATGTGTGAGTGTTACCTGAGAGCTGATGCAGCAGCGTGGACGCCAGGTTCACTGACATGTCCTGCCACAGCACGGCTCTGAGGCACTGGTCCGCCATCTTGGCTCCAGAGGTGAATTGGTCTTCCATCTTGGCTCCAAAGAAGAGCTGCTCCTCTGTTTTTGCTCCTGAGAAAACGTGGTCCACCATCTTGGCTCCAGGAAGAAGGCCGTTCTCCATTTTGGCTCCAAAGAGAAGCTGGTTCTCCATCTTGGCTCCTGAAGGAAACTGGTCCTCTATCTTGACTCCAGAAAGAAACTTGTTGCCCATCTTGGCTCCAGAGAAAGGCCGCTCTGCAATTTTTGCTTTAAAGAGCAGCTGGTCCTCCATTTTGGCTCCAGATAAAAGCTGCCCCGCTATCTTGCTTCCAGAGACGCCATGATCTTCCACCTTCACTCTGAACTGAAACTTGTTGGCTCCGGAGACGACGCTGTCTGTCGTCTTGGAGCCAGGCTGGCAGCCTGCAGTAAAAAACGTGTCCTCTGTTTTAAGGCCATGGAGACATTGGTCCACCATTTCGGCTCCAGGGTGCGACTGCTCTGCCATCTTGTTGCCGTTGAAACCCTGGTCTTCTGTTTTAATGCCGAATAGATGGTGGCTCGCCATTGAGGAAGGTGTAGTTATCTCTTTTGTGAGTGATCGATCACGGACAAGGTCGGAGGCAACCAAAGTGTCAACTTCCATCGGCTCTTCTTCTTCCTTGACCCTCACGCCGAGGCTGTTCACTTCCTGGCGCTCTGTGATTGGTGGGAAATGTGTCAGTGTGTGTTTATCCACCTACTATCAGAATAAAAAAGTTTTACTAATTAAGATAATAAATCGATTGAAGCAGAGCTAAGGCGATTAGTTGATTAACTTCCAACAACTTGTCGTGTTCTTATGTTCAACAATTATATATATATGTATTATATAATTGAATAGTTTCAGCCCATTGTGTGTCTGTCGTTGTACCTGCCAGTTTCCTCAGCATGTCTGAAGCCAGTGTGTCCGTGGCGGCGTTGCCGTCAGGTGTGTGCGACAGCGACGGCGGTTCAGGACTCGCCCCGGGTCCGTCCGGTGAAAGAGCCAAGCCGGGCTCATCCTGCTGCCCACCACGGACCTCCGGCAGCGCCTCGCGCCACTGAGGCTCGGCCTCTGCCTGCCTCCCAGGAAGCATCTGGGCCTTCTGGGTGGCCTCTGAAGAGACAGAGAGAGAGAAAGAGGTGTGAGATAACGCCGCTCAACCCACCACGAGAGCATACAATACATCGGACAAAGTATAGTGGACACCTGAGCGTTGCTACCATATACAGTAATTGCTGAACGCTCCAAAACTTTGAGAATTAATCCAACAGTCCAGATTTTGAACCTGTTTCAGTCACAATGACCTGATGCTGGGCTTTAATCCTGAGTTCATTCACGTCAACATCCAACTTATAATCATGACTGGCAAACTCCTGAGAGCTCTCATCTATCTGAATTGTCGTTCAAGTTAATTAAATCCAACTTTAATCCAACACGACGTGAACGCAGCGTGAAGTCTGGCTCGCAAAGGTGTCGGATGGGGGTTGAGGTCAGGGCTCGGTGCCCAGGACACCGTTTCTTTATGGAACGGGCTTCAGGACGGGACAAACACAAAACAAACCAGCAAAAAAGTACGTACACTGCTGTCCCATGATGCACTTCTCTACTTCTTCATTCATGCGTGTTACTTACTTAACTTCTTCCCTGAGTTTTCCTGTTTTCACATCTCGCAGGTTCTTGTGGATTGAGGCCTATGCAGAGATCGGGTATTGTTCGAGCCTGCTGCTGTGGTCCTGATGAAGTCCACTGCCAGCATTAAAGTTGTAGTTATCACTATTATTATTGCTGCTGTGCATCTTTGTCTCTGTCCGTCCACCATGATCCAGGTTCTGCTCGAGGTTTCTGCCTCTTATGTTGCTTTCACACAAGGATAGTTCGTGGGACTCGGTTCGATTGGGCGAGGGAATGCCGAAGAATTTCACACCTTCATTTGGTTTGGTTCAGTTTCACTCTGCACTTTTGAAAGCGGACCAACATTGTGCAGTTACAACAGCTGCTCGTTTGGACGCGGTATTGCCCAAAACAAGCACTGACCATGAAGAAGAAAACTCGGCTCATCGATCTTTGGTTTGCTGGACAGTCCGTTTGCTTTCCCACTGTAGGCCAATCACACCAGGGTTCACTTGCAAGTGGATCGAGACCCACGTTTTCAGATGAGCTTTCACACCTGCCCAAACAAACCGGACTATCCGGGGGAAACGAACTCTGGTCCGTTTAAAGCGAACCAAATAGCGCTGATGTGAAAGCGCCCTTAAAGGAAGTTTTTCCTTGCTACTGTCGCCTAAGTTCTTGCTCATGGTGGTAACTGTTGGGTCCCTGTAAATAGTAAAGAGTACGGTCCAGTCCAGGAGGTTTTCCGGCCTGGGAGCAGCAGCAGCAGCAGCAGCAAGAAGCCGCCGGACAAGAGTAAATGTGGGACTGACTTTTAGTGGTTGGTGAGAGCTTGGTGAAATAAAAGGCTGAAAGACAGACGCCGAGCTGGGCTGACTGCTGCTGGACTAGTCAGTGATATCAGCTGCTGCTGGGTCTTGCTCGACGTTTGGCTGTTAGGAACTCTGCAGATGTCCTTGCCAACGTCGCCAAGTGCTTGCTCATGGTGGGAATCGTTGGGTGAACGATACGGTAACGAGTCATAAGATAACTTCTGTTATATATTTATATATATATTCCAAGTCAACATTACTGCTGTCCTGATTGTACGTGTAGAGTAAATGAACAATTCTTTTCATGCTCAGTGAATCGGCTGATTGTTTTGTCCTTGTTTTTGTCTAAGACGATGACATTTCTTTATGAATTACTTGAATTATCAATGATATGTTTAATGTTTATGCAAATGTACCTGAAAGCCTGATGAGGAGGTCAGACGCCATCTTGGTGCTGACATCAGGGCTGAAGAGAGAGGTGGCTGCTGGGAAGGGACTCGAACCTGTGGCGTCCGCCGTGTGTTTGGCACCACCACCACCACCATCATCATCATCATCACCGCGCACGCGTGTCTTTGTGTGTGTGTGCCGTTTGGCTGCATCAGAGGGAGGCTGCAACACACTCGACCCACGCTTCATTTTCCGGTGTGTGTGTGTGTGTGTGAGGAAAACTCAGAAGAGAGGAGGGCAGGACGAGGAGGAAGAAGAGGAGGACGAGGAGGAGGAAAGCAGTGATGCTAAAATAAGACGAGTGTGTTTTTTAACACGTGGAAGTGAGGAGAGCATGATAGAGACAAAAAAGAGGAGGAGGTCGAGGTAAAGGAGGAATCAGAGAGAGAGAGAGAGAGAAAACGAGCTGTTGCTGGCTCTCATTGACCTGGAAGAGAGAGAAAAAAGAGAAAGAGATGGATGGAGGTGAACGAGGGGGAGAGAGGGAGAGAGGGAGGAGAGAAGATGGATGGAGAGAGGAGGAGAGAAAAAAGAGACAAGGGCGAGGGAGGACAGAGGAGGACGGAGAAGAAAAGGAATATGAACAAAGTGAATCTGCAAATTAATAAATTATTGAATGAATCAGGCCCAATAACAATAAAAAGAGGATAAATCATTCCTGTTATCGCCATGGCAACGGACCCCGCTGTGTCTTCTCCTGCCCTGACCTTCCACGCCGACAAACATCATCATCGATTATGATCAATAACATCATCAATAACCACTTCCACCTGCCGGCTGCTGCTGATCACAGCACGACCAACGAGGAAAACGTAATATTAAAAAAAAAATGTGATTTAAATGTTTTTTTTTAAAATGCACAGAAAATTAAATATTCAATAAAATAATAATAATAATAATAATAATAATTTAATAAATTTAATTTGAGAATATATAAGTACTGCTATTTTTTTTATTTAAAAAATTAAATTAAAAAACTAAATGTATTGTATATTTTTTTAATTAAGCAGGTTGAATATATTGATAAATAAAAATAAAATAATAATAATAATAATAATAATAAATATATATTTCCCATTCATAAATTCAAACAATTACATTAAAATATATTTAAAATAAATGTAATTAATTAAAATAAAGTGGTAAAAATGTTTTATTGTAAACAAAATAATAATTATAATTAATTAATATATTTATTTAGGCCTTTCAAAAATTAAAATAAATGAATATTTGAATAAAACTGAAACTATGACTCTGATTCTTTCAGCCGGTTCGTCGCCCCGGTTCGTCTCAGCCTCCCTGCCTCCGTCTCCAGGCGACACGGTAACGGCTGCACCCGCCGCATCCGACCGGGGAGCGACAATGACCGGGCACCGGTTGTCTCCCCCCCCTCCCCCCTCCTCCTCCCCTCTCTCCTCCTCTCGGTGTCGGTCGGTGTCAAACCCCCCGGAGCCCCGCCGTTAGCTCGTTATCTCTCCCTCCCTCCGCCGCCCCCTGCAACATGGCTGCACGGCGCACACACCGAGTCAGAAAGTCATCCCCGGTGCTCCCGGTGCGGGACGCCGGTGGCGGCTCTCTAACCGCCAATTTGAACCTTTTTTTTTCACGGTTCTTCTCCCGGTAACGGGGGAACGAGGGAACCGGGGCAGGTGTCAGGAGCCTCCTCGCGCCTCCTCTCCTCCCTCGCGCTCTCCTGCAACATGGCTGCACGGTAACCCGACCTCACGAGACCTCAGAAGTCATTTTCACGGGTCAGGCGGCACCGATAACCGTACACTGCCGGCACCGACCCGGCCCGGGGACTGACAGTCCTCTGCCGGCGCATCTTTCCTCCGTGACTTACCGGTACCGGGAGGGCAGGTGGCGGCGGCGGCGGCGGCGGTGGTGCAGTCCGGGGCACAGCCTATATATAGACTATAGATCTCCTCCATGTTCAACTCCCTCCTCCTCCTCTTCTCCTCCGGTTCTCCTCTCGGTGCCTCCTCCGGTTCTCCTCGCTCTCTCGGTGCGGAGATGATCCGTTTCTTCCCGGAGCCCGAGGATGACGGGTCGGTGACCGAGCAGGGCAGATGGAGGTTTCCGCCTCCTCTGTGTGTGTGTGTGTGTGTGTGTGTGTGTGTGTGTGTGTTGCAGTGTGTCTGTCCACGCGCCGGATCACAGCACAAGGGCAGGACACGCGTGAACCCGTGCGCACGCGCCCATGCCCGCGCGCCAAAGACCCCGACGGGTACCCCTGTAGGAGACGAACCCGTGACGTCACTGACCACCAATTAACGCCGTTTAACTAAATACACACACTACTGCTCACATGCAGTACTGGCAGTACTGCAGTAGTAGGTGTGCTAGTTGAAGTACAAGTCTGGTTGGAGTAGTAGTATCTGCTAACAGCCAATCAATACAGGTCAGTGGGTGGTGTGAGAATACTAGAAGTATTTGAAATAAGCAACAGTAGAACAGTGTTAGTACTATATAAGTACTAGCAGTACCATAGTAGTAGAAGAAGTGGTATTAGTCAAGGATTCTGTATAGTTGTAGTACTAATGGTAGTACTAATAAAAGTATTGGTAATGTTATTGCTAGTTGTAATACTAGTATAAGTTCAAGAAGTAGTAAATACAGACATTATACAGTACTATATAGTACTAGCAGTACCATAGTAGTAGTATAAGTGGTATTAGTCAAGGATTTAGGCTACTAAGGTACTATAGTTCTGTATAGTTGTAGTGGTAGTATTAAAAATATTGGTAATACTGTTATTGCTAGTTGTAATACTAGTATAAGTTCAAGAAGTAGTAAATACAGACATTATACTCTACTATATAAGTACTAGCAGTACCATGGTAGTAGAATAAGTGGTAGTAGAAGTAAGACTGTAGTATTGTCTGGCAGCAGTAGTGGTAGTAGATGTACTAATAAATGATATTAGTGGCAGTGAAAGCAGTATTAGTAATAAAGTCATTGGCAGCTGTAGTACGAGGTTAAGTTTAAGATGTAGTATTGGCTAGTAGACTAGAAGTTATTGTAGTAGTACAAGCAGTGCAAGTAGTAGCCTACAGTCAATAATGGTAATCATAGATGTAGTACTAGTTGAAGTAGATTTTTGTACTGTAGTATTGTCTGGTAGGAGATGTACTAATAAAATATATTAAAGTAAAAGAAGCCTAATAGTACTAACAGCAGTAGTTACAGTATTATTAGCAGCAGGAGAAGCAGTGGTAGTTATAGTAGATAAACGTATTAGTAGAAGTTTAACGAGTATTGTTAATAGCAGAGTGGTACTGGTACTACTGCAGTAGTACTGTGTTGTTCAGAAACAGAGTGCGGTGTCGTATTTTAGCCTACAGGGGGAGACAGACGGCTATCTGTGTGATAAATAAAGTATTCAGATGCTCTATTTAAGTAAAAGTACTAATGTTAAACTGTAAAAATACTACATTACTCCTGAATTTAAAATGCTACATAAGTAGAGTGTAATCAGAAAAAATATAAATACTGTCTATGACTCAAAGTTTTATAAGTTCTTTGTATGTTTCGTACGCAAACGTCTTAACCTGTTAAGAAACTAGTTACTGAAGCTGTCAGATAATTCAACAGTAAGTGCAGTATTTGTATTTGTACCAAAGAAAACTCATCAAGTTATCAGCAAAAACCCAAAAAACAGAAACTCTTAAAATAGTTTATTTGCTTCTGAACCCCGAATACAGCTTATGTTTGCTGAGGAACTTCACAGCTCACCAGGTTAACCCGGCTTCACCATCATAGCTATTACAAAAACCCAATTAGGGTAATTAATCTTAATGTTCAAGTGATTAAGTGACTACGCCCTCAAGTTCACACGGTATATAAATTTAAAAAGAGTTTCCTGATGGAAACTAAAGTAACCTGCTGGTGTTTTGAAGGAAAAAGGAGCTTTCCGGTTGTGTGGTGTAGTGTAACTGTTAAGACCTTTGTGCAATAAAAGACAGAACGACGCAAAAACACCAATGTCTAAAGTAAAGTTCGCCGTTCTTGGCTTGAAGTTTGGTGTTTGTAGATGTGTCCCTTCATCCTGGTGGAAGGTAGGTCCTTCACAAGCGTTTCCCATCTTGCTCTCCTCCTACGTCACAGTCTCTGCAACGGAAACAGACATTCACATTTTAAAGAGTCGCCGACCGATAGACAGATAACATCCACATATGGATAGATAGATGTGTTCTTACACGGCCTTGTAGAAATTCCTCTGGTTCATCATGTGGTCTCTAAAGATGTCGATGGCTTTGTAGACGTGCATCTGATCCTGGTGTTCCTCTATCGCCTTTCTGTACCTGTCGCACAGTGAAAAAGACAAATGAGGACAACACAAAGTCAACTGCCTAACCTCCGACGACTCACCACGCTCTTTAATTATCACGCGTCCGACAAAAACCCAAGTGCAAAAGCTACAGTTTGCTTTTTTATATCGGTTCATGTGCTCGCCAGGCAACCAAAGGAGACGCCAGGAAGTAACTGGTCAAACATGTTGGACACAGTGCCAGTAGCCTTGGGGTTGGAGGTGTGCAGCCCTATGAGGTAATTACAAAACAAGTTTTGCAAGAACACAAACATCTTCCGAGACTGGTTCAGCTGTTGTTGCACATCAAGCAAGGTCAACAACACAAGACATAGCAGCCAGCTAATATTACTTGCAGCAGAATGAAATTGCCTCCCTTTGGCATGAGGCAATTTGAAAGTAGTACAGGAAACAATGCAGTAAAAACATTTAAACGAGAAGGAGCTGTAATATGAAGAGATGCACCTCCAACCCCTGACAAAGCTAAGACCACTGGATGCCTGATTGACAAGAGTTCACTTGGCTGCAGTGCAGACAGTCTTGCTTGCTGTTTGGCTGTTAGAAAAGTTGTGTCAACTTGGTAACTGATCATAAGTAATGCAATCATAACAAATACTCGAGTACTGCTGAACATATTTTGCTCTGATCGGGAATACCTTTGTGTCCAGGCGAACTCTTTCCGACTCTCGTCGCTCCACTCCTGGTAGAAGCTGCTGGCTCTAACCTCTGACATCTGCAGCTCCTCAGCCAGGAAGTTACGGAGGGAGGCCCGGGCCAACAGAGCCACCACCCAATAGACCGGCTCCTCCAAGACCACCGAGTGGAAAGACTGGAGGGAGAGCTGGAGCCACAGTGGAGGAGGCGAATCGAGGAGGCTCTGGAAGAGGAGACAGTGAAGATTTCCTAGTCTCATCAATTCTGCTTCTTAGTGGTCAAAGTGCTCTTTGTAAACACAGCCAGGTCTCACCTGGTTCCTGCTGCTGTAGTGTTTGAGCGTGTCCATCAGCAGCGACCTCATGTCATCGGCTTCCTGCAAACCACTGAGCAGGACCTGCAGGAAGAGACGAGACGTTACATCGCAGCCATGTCACAGCAGAAGAAAGACAAAGAGTATAAAAGAGGCAGAAAGACAAAGTGGACGTCTGACCTCCAGTGTGCTGCTGACTCTGTGAAGATACAGCGCCTCCTGCTGCATGAAGCGGGCGTAGCAGCCCTGCGTCAGCTGACCGGACCAGAGTTCCTTGAGGAAGGAGGACGAGTGGAGGATCTCCACCGCCAACATGTCGCTCTCACCCCACATGACGTCAAACAGACTCACATTAGGGACCATCTCTGGGAAAGAGAGAAAGAGAGAGAGAGCAGTAACATTAACCCCAAAAAAAATATCATATATATCATAAAACACTGAAAACAGAATGTGACATGGATGCCTTCATTTAAAGCAACATTGTGTCATTTTTCTCTCATGAAATGTTCAATCATCAGTAGTTAGTTAGTTGGTGTTGTCGGTGTCGGTGTAACCAGGCTCAGCAGCCTCTATGGTACATGATGGCAGAGGAGAAGAGAGTGAAGAGGACACTGACGGAGGAGCTAGAGAGAAAGGAGAGAGTGAGCGAGCAAGAAGCCGCCGGACAAGAGTAAATGTGGGACTGACTTTTAGTGGTTGGTGAGAGCTTGGTGAAATAAAAGGCTGAAAGACAGACGCCGCGCTGGACTGACTGCTGCTGGACTAGTCAGTGATATTAGCTGCTGCTGGGGACCTGGTTCATGTGCAACAACAACTGAACCAGTCTCGGAAGAGATCCAGGTTCAGTTCGAGGTTTGGAAGTTTCTCCTTACCACTGACACCAACTGCCTGCTCATGGAGGGAACTGTTAGGTCTCTGTTGGGTTTCTAATTGAACTGAGTTGAACAATGTGTGCTTTAAGTTTTGAGGATCTGAACAGTTTTTACAGTACAACAAGTGAACTCACGTGGCTGAACTGGATCGTTGTTCTTTGCAAAGACTTCAGAGCTGCTGAAAAAAAAAAGAGACGTTAATAAAGAACAAAGAAACTATCAAAATAAAAGGTGTGGCATGTCATTCCCCATCTCACTCTCTCTCCACATTCCTGTCACTCTTCAGCTGCCCACGCTGCTCTGTCGGACGGTTAATCTGCATTCCCATCATCAACGCAAGCCAAGTTAGTGGTCTTGCAAAACTTGCTTTGTGATTATCTGATGGAGCTCTACACCTCCAACCTCCAAGACTACCGGTGCTATGTGCAGCATTTAATCAGATGATTTGGGGATTATAAGGCAACACCTCGTCTATATTTACAATATTGGAATATTCCATACAGGTTTCTACGCAGTGTTTGTGTTGCCACCTGGTCTGCTTTGTGTGTACAAGTGCAAGTAATCCGTATTTAGGTGTGCCACAAAACTACAAAGGTGATTCACAACCTGCCGTGACATATAACCAGGTGTAAAGTCAACAAAGCACAGTTCAGACTGATATGTATTTCTCATTAATCAGTCCGTGATGGATAGTCCAGATTTCGAAGTGTCCTGAGGTCACTGCGCTCAGGCAGTTGTTAGATTTGAACACATTTTTAATTCTTCTGTACAGATTTAAATCGAGTCACTTTCCAAGAGTGTCTCTGGATTTCTTAAATATAAGATTTTAAACTTCCACCAGGTTATGACACCACTGGCTTCTTGTCATTACATTACATTACATTGCATTTAGCAGACGCTTTTATCCAAAGCGACTTACAGAGGAGGACATAAGCTGAGAAAGGTGTAAAGGACTCAGAGTAGTTGTTAGTTTTGTTAGTTTTGTTAGGCAGGGAAGCATTCTGGAAAGAGAAAGTTTTTTGAAGGTAGAAAGGGATGTTGCTGTTAATTATTTAACATAAATGTGTGTTAAATAATTAATTAGATTTAGACATGCCGGCATGTGATCTCTCCGGTCTATGTAACAGCATCGAAGAAAACATTGAGCTCGTCACTGCTAGAGATATTTAACTGACATGAACTGAAGCATGCTGGGATTAAGGGACTTTTTACCTGGTGTTGGTGGAGCAGATGTAGAAGCTGAGCTCTTCACAGGGGGCACTGTCCAGCTCCCCACCTGAACACGACACACATTTTTAATAAATGATGCCATCAATAATCATTAAATAATTATAGAGAGTTTTTTTTTTTTAACTTTTTGGATCCATTTGCATGCAAGCCATTCCTGCCGTCTGATTGGTCGGATCAGAGGCGTTCTTCAGAGAGGAGAAGAATAAATTCAATGAATGAATATTGACTTAGGTGGAGGCCTGTTTGCTCCTAATACTGTGATGAACACCTGCGTCCCACCTGCTGTTTGTGGTATCCGCCCAGCCACACGGGAGTGTGTGTGTCTGCCAGCTGAGAGACAAACAGCATCTCCTCAGGTGTGTGTAGAGATGCCAGGTGGTAACCTGTCCGACAGCATAAAGACTAACACGCACACACATAATTAAACACAGTCACATTATGTGCTGCCAATAAAAAAGATAATTACGGCTCACCTCGGCGGCGTGCCAGGAGCTCCACACGGGGTGAAATGCGAAGCACCTTTGCCTGAACTGGTGCCACCGCGGTGGGCACGGAGAGGCCCGCTCCGCCCCTGCTGACACAACATTCAGTTGTTACAGGTGTCAAACAAAGACAGTGAGCATGTCAGTCAGGTATCCTTGTCTTACCTGGAGATAACAGCGGGTCTGACAGCGTCCCAGTCAGGAGGACGCTGAAGACGAGAGGGGCCAACACAGATGCCATCGCCTCTACCTGCAACACATGCGAGGGGTGTGTGAAAGTGATGCTTCCTGCAGGTGTGCGCGCTCAGACGTAGGCTGTGCAAACCCAGCTCATCCAGTCAGACGACAGTAAAACACCACAGGACCGACCCGATCACGCGCTTACAGGAACAGGAACGCCCTAAAACTATATAATGATACTTGCTAAGAGGTTTTTAAATATTTATTAGACTGTGTGAATCATGAATGTAACCTGAAATCTTGTATTCTAACATGTCATCCTGCTGCTGTTCGTTTTGTTTGACGGGTTTTTCTGCTGAATCATCAGTTTGTTCTGGTGTCGTTATTCTCTAAATATGAGAAAGAAAATCAAGTATTAAAAATAAAAACAATATAAATATATATACACAGTATGTTTTTAAAACATAAAAATAAGAAAAGCAGTACAGCAGAAAGAGGCTCACTTTAAACAATATTATTATTATTATTAATAATAATAATAATAATAATAAATGATGACGATGATGAGAAGAAGAAGTAGAAATAGAACGTCTGACGTCTGTAGATGTTTGATTTTTTGAAAGAGTAAAACTTGAGACAAGCTTGGGGAAACAAAAGAGGTTTGATTTCATAGACTGAAAAGAAAAGTGTGAATAGAACAGCTGGTCAAACGTTTAAACCTTAAGGCTGGTTATAAGTGCAGTGTTTCAAGTAACATGAATAAGTTGCAGGTCAAACTCCCCATTCCAGTTTAACTAGTATATTCAGTCTTGCATGACCATAGGCTATATGTCTCCAGCAGCCTATGGAGGAAAATCAGCTTCCCTGCTTACATTGTTTTTATGTAAGTCAACTACTGAGCTCCTGCAGTTACACCTGAACCAGAGACTGCTAAACAAAAATATGGATTTGACACTATGAAATGATTCAAAAGGAAACAAACATGAGACTAATCTGCACGACCAGGCGGGACGAGAGCGGTGTTACAAACACATTATTACTTTAGCACCACTACATAAAGTCAATGGAATAAAATGAAGCTATTCAAATGCTTCATTTGAATATTTGCAGCAAGTCAAGATAACTCAAACCGCACAACAAAAACACGCATGCAAAGATGGCTCCGACTCAGCTGGGGAAAAACAGTGGCCGTATTGTTGTTGTAAATGTTAAAATAGCAAAGAAACTTTGACATGTGCACTGTCAAAGTAAATCATGTCCCTTTCTAAACTGGAACATAATCCCTTCTCCCAGTTGAGTCCACATTCAGAAATGAACCGTGTTCGTTTTGCATTTAAGGGACTAAAAACAGCTTTAAAATATCTCAGCACTGTTCAAGCATACCTGTTTCTTTCCCTCACCAACATGAAAAATTCTACAAATGAAACAATTACAACAAATAATTATTAATATTTCATGGTGCGATGGTTTCAATATTAAAATCATGCATTCAGACACTTTAAAATGGAGCCTACCAGATCAACTCCAAACAAAGGCTGGCCTCCGCTGCCGTCTTCCACACATAGAAGCATCAGAATCGACTTTAATAGTAGCGAGCGGACCTGTCGAGACGCTAAAAAGTAAGAATCATAAAAAGCTGCGCAGAATCAGAATTTAAACACAATCAACGCCTCTCGAAACATGAGAAACACAAGCTGAAGTCGATCTAAAGAAACCTACCTTTCTGCTGCTCGCACTGGTCACAGACCTGAACTTTGTCCTGTGGTAGTCGACACAATGAAACTATGAAACTACCCTCGTAAAGAAAATCTGTTGTTAGTCCAAAGGGGTGGTAAAAGGGAAAAAAGAGAAAAACCAGGAACAGGAGGTCTGCTTCACATATTTAGTGTTCTTCTATGCAAATAGTGCATTCAAAACCAACAATGAGGTGGATGTATCACGTCAGTGAACTCCACGAGCCACGAGATGTTCCTGAAAGCTTCACAAAGAGTCTAGTAAGTGGACTTTGACTCAAGAGTTTTTCCCAAGGTCAAGAATGAAACCTTGTTTTGAGAGACATTTACATCTAACCTCCAACAGTTCGACCTTTATGGATAGACCACCTCACACCACTGACGAGAACGACCAAGGGTCATATTCTGTTACTGTTAACCCCGGACACACGGGACATCTGTCCTCAATGAAACAAAGGCAGAATGGAAAACACACGTGTAAAATCCACTTTATTTAGTTTAACACACTTCTCAGGACACACTACAACGACCGAATATCTTCACCTCAATATCTGTAAAAACAAAGGATTGTCCATCCCTCACACACATCATCAACCAAACTGTTGAAACGGTTGACACTGGACAAATGACTATCCCAAGCAGCAACCTCAAACGTCCACCCGAGGCTGGCTCCAGAAGTCAGTCAGTCTCCATAAGTCCCCATGTTCAAATGTCCAACTAACTGACACTCTTTGGTCAATATAAAATGTTACCTGTCACTGTCGCCAAAGTTAAGTGTTTGCTCATGGTGGAAACTGTTCTGTCTTTAAATAATATCACACAGACTACAGTCTGTTCTGTTCAGTCATCAGATGCAAGATAAATAAAACTGAATTCTTATCAGCGTTGATTCACTTTCGTTTGTAAATATTCTCTCATTCGGTAGCAACAGAAGACCGTAAAAGTGTTCACCTGTTTGCACCTGTTGGTGATCGTATCATGAATGTAAATGTAATGTAAATGTACTTTAATTATACAGCCCTTTACAACAGTTCTTTCAGTGTACCAAAGTGCTTTACAGCAGACGATAAATAACGAGAGCAATAAGTAAAAACAAACAAAATAAAAACAATAAAGGAACAGTAAAACAATAAAATACAACAAAATCGAGATAGATAAAAGTGTCATCATACTACTGGGTATTAAAAGCCATCCTACAGAGGTGGGTTTTTAGCCTGGATTTAAAGAGGCCCAGGTCGGAAACAAGATACATCTCGACGGGGAACTGATTCCAGAGCCTGGGGGCGGTAACGGGAAAGGCTCTGTCACCACAGAGTTTATATTTTGACCTGGGGATGAAGGGGATGTCCTCAAAAGGCACAGTCGCTTTACAAGCAAGGATCTTGTGATAAACTGCAAGAACAACGTTAATTAATTTACGAATTTCACCGTCTGCAATCCAGAACATCATTCAAAGATTCAGAAAATCCAAACAGAGGACTATATAATGTCCGAAAACCATTGACCCAACAGGCAGCGCTGCATTAAAACCAACATGATTGACAGAAGGATATCACTACACAGGCTCAGGAACTCGACACACAGTTGATCATGTTCAGTAACAATGACAACAAACATTGATAGATCTTATCTGAGACACAACAATCCATAAAATGACTCTCTGGATTCCAGATGAGAAGCAGTTTTGTTTTTTTATAACGGACTTGTTCTATCATTTCTTCAAACAAACCAGGTAAACATTTTTCCTGCTCACAGTCTGATCTTTACCGCTCACCTGGGATCGTGTTGCAGAGCTGTCTTGTAGTGTCTATCGGTTTATACCTTTGAACGCAGCTTATATTCATGCCTGAATATCCAAATATCCAATATGGCTAAATGTCCAAATACACAACCTCTTTTTTTTTTAAACACACACAAGACTAAAAAAAGAGGATATACAGAATCTTCTCTATAAAATTATTCTATTTTTGCATGTAACTTAGCATGTTCTTGTATTTCAGATGAGCCCACAGAGTTTCATTTCTCTCACAAAACACTCAAATGTCTAAATACATTTCATATGTTTATATCCTCTTTCTGCCGACTCACCTGAGTTTCAAGCGATCTTCTTCGTGTAGCACCTTCAGAGTGTCAGTCTTAAAGATACACCTATGCACTGTTTTGGAGTCTCACAAAGAGTAAAGAAACCTTACAGGTATGTTGAACAGAGTAAGGTGTGGCTCTGTCAGTTGTTTAGTAGACGCCTCTTGTTGTATAGTTCAGTACAGTACAACCAGTACCTGAGGCAGAAATCCCAACAATGTTTCGATGTCCATCAGCTTTCAGCACAATGCGATGCCTCGCAGCTGAGCTGAGGTTTGGTCATGAAAACTTTAGACCCACCAAAGTTGCAGTGGTGTTTTAGGGCATTTAGTTACAAAATGTTTTGAATACCAATCGATATACAGGTTTTTTTATATATATATATATATATATATATATATATATATATATATATATATCCTTTTGTTTTGTAACATGGCTGTTCTACAATAAAATCATGTAATCTTGTAATTAATCACCAAGTCCTCTGAGACAGAGATATAAAGTACCTTAAAATTCTAAATTGTTCAGATTTTGTTTCATCTTGATAAAATAAACTTTGGGATACAAAATACTCATTTTTCCTCTTTCAATATTAAAATCTCACGATCCAAACTGCCTGTAATGTGTTTGGGGATATGACCTGCAGCTCTACATATTGTGGTTCTACGTCGACCCCCTCCTCCCTCCACATCCTGGATCCTTAAATCCCTCCAAAGCTCATCCTCACACACTTTAAGCAAACTTTGAACTCACTCTCGTTGCTCTCTGCTGGGATTCAAACAGCCCAGAGCCTTTTTCACACTCGACAACACAACGACAAACCTGCAGGACTGCGAGGAAGTGATTCTTTACAAACTGAAGAGGAAGAAGAGCGTCAAGCATCTGAGGTTTTCCAGACGTCTTGAAAGTTACAGCTCATTAAGGTAGGATGAAAGTGCAGCATGCTGCATGACTTCATTCATTCACTCATAATATTTTCTTAATGTGTAATGTTGTGTTAATAATTAGATCAGAAAAATCCAAAAAATCAGTTCATCTCTATTTAATAAAACGAAACATCCAAACATCATTTGGATAATTTTGTTTGGACTTTTAATGTCATCTTTTGTTTTTGTTAGGGATTAAGTGTATTAGGTGTGGCTGACTCTCTTGTGATTATGTGTACAGAGATGCAGTCTACAGTTCACTGTTTCGGGGTGGGTGTGGTCTTATTCTCTCTGGCTTCGTCCACCTTGTCATTCTCCCGCGGTGCAAACCACGCCTCCTGTCAAGAGATGATACCTGGCCACATCCGCGCTCAACCCCTGGATCCGCAGCGCAGCCACGTCACCCTGCGTGCATCCGCCTCGTCTTACCTGCCCGGACAGTTAGTAACAGGTAATTAACTTTCATTCAAGTCACCAACCAGCCAGTTAACAAACAACTTACTGACTTGGGAAACACTATTCTGTCTTATTCTCTGAATCCATACTTGTGTCCTCAGTAACTGTCCGAAGCTCTCGGGACTTCATGGGTTTCCTGCTCCAGGCTCGCGGTGCTGGAGTTGGGGTCAGGGAAAAGACTGGAGTTGGAGGTGGGGTCAGGTCTCTGAGACTGGGCCCGGTGCTGGTGGGTGGCTCCTGGACGCTCACTCCACCCGGCACACACACCCTACGCTGCCTCTCGGAGGGCGACACCCTCACACATTCTGACAAACAGCTGAAAAGAAACCTCTCGTTTGTGTGGAGGGCTCCGGATGTCCCGATGGGGGACATCAGGTTTTAGTAAGTATGAACCTACTGACTGAATGTAGGTTTTGGGTTGCACTGGTGAACTGGTGAATGGTAACAATGCATGAACCTCTTTGTCTGTCTTTCCAGCATCACCGTGGTGCAGTCTTACTTCATATACTGGGCAGGTATTGAGTCTACAGTAGTACATGATGGGAGTCACAGTCCTTGGAGTATGAGTAACATGACAGGTGTGGATGGAAGGAATCTAGCACTACAGGGAGATGCAGTTACTGCTCCTCCAGGTACATAACTTTGCTTGGCTTTGAGCCCAACAGTTTCGCAAAGGTTTGAGAAAGCTGTCTGTGGTTTGATGACAAGCCATAATATGCAACTCCAGGCCAGCCAAGGCATGAGTTTTTTTTCTCAACCCCTTTGTCATCATAACTAATACCCTGCTCTTCCTTTATTTTGTGTCACAGTCTACAGTGCATATATCAAACAAACAAAGGAGCCAGCCAGCCACATGACTACCGTGACAACAAGCAGTGCAGCCCAAAGCTACATCTCTGAAGAAACACCAATGAATACAACTCTTCCAGTCTTGGACATGAATAGCTCTGTGACTTCCCATGAAGTTGACCACATAACATATCAGACAGTAAATCAAAGGAACAGATCTACGACTTTAGGATCTCTTCACAATCCTACCAAAAGCAATGAGAGTGTCACATCAACCTTAGGACCACTCTCAGGTGTGAACGAAGGAAGCCCTGTTCATACCAACGACCCTGAGAGCTCTCTTTTCTTATCCAACCACCTTCCTTTCATCTCTCCTTTCTCCTCAGTTGAGGCTCAAAGGATGGAGGACACTACCACTGTTCTGCCCAACATCACAGTTCAAAACTCAGCGAGTCATCATTCCCTGGCTTCTCTATCCCCTCTGGAGGTTGAGGAGATGAAGATTAAAGATCCAAAACCGTTCACTGTTCCTGAAAGGAAAGACACAACATTAGATCCTGAAATCTCCACTGTTGCTATACCTTCAACTGATCACAGCTTCCACATTACAAATGCCCCAAGATCTGCAGACCAGAATCCCAGAGGACCAACCCAGGACCAAACTAGTTCAGTAAAGTTTGAGACTACCCAGCCCTGGAGGACTAGCCTAACACAGTCCCAAGAGAGTAAGAATCCTCAGCTAACTTCTCTATCCAAACCTGCTCTCCAGTCCCAAACAGTTACAAGTCAGACCTTTTCCTTATCCAATGTATTGTCATCGACAGCCTTTTCCCAAACTTCTTCACTAAACGTCATTCTTCCATCCAAATCTTCTACCCTTCAGTCATCTCTCAAGCTCCACACAACTTCAGCTCTCACTCAGACTGACCCTCTATCCCCTCAGCCCCTTCCCAACAAACATGTCAATGCCCTGTCCCACTACCAGCCCTTGAGCAATTTACCCAAACGACATCCTGAAAATAGTCCATCTGGACCCAAAACTACACAAACTAGTCCACTTCCCCCTAAGCTCCAAACAACTGCACCTGTAGGTCAGGCTAGCTTCCATCAGACTGGCCAGTCTCAATCTGACACACCAAATGAGGCTTTGAGTATCTCCCCCCAAGCATGGTCCCAAACTGGTGCACCACAGGCACGCACCTTTTTATGGGAGCAAACTCAAACCTCAGTAGCTCCTCATTCTATCACTTCACCTTCAAGGTTTGACCAAACTGTCACAACGGGTGAGGGTAAAGAAGTCAAAGATCTCCAGGCTCAAGAAAAGATCCAAACCATGAGGCCAGTCTTTGCCTCCGTTCTCTCAGCGACTCCTTCTCTCCTTCAGCATCTACCCACCGACCCAACAGGGATTCAACCCTGGTATCCATACAAACTTCCCTCGCACATGCCTTTTCTACCTCCATGAAGAACCAACCCAAAACAGCTGCAGCCCTTTCTGCTCTCCCCTCTCCATCACCAATCTCCATTCCTCCTAGGTTTCCCTTTGTCCAACCATCCTCACCTTCCACTATGCCATCCTCCTTAACCTCTTCTACCATCCCCTCCTTAACCTCCTCCCAGTCCCACTATCCATCATTAACTCCTTTCTCTCCCTCATCTTCATTTAACTCTTCCCAGTCTATCACAAGTTCGACCTCTTCCTCACCTTCTTCCACCTTCTCTTCAGCCCTCTCCTCCAATCCCTTGTCAACGTTGTCCATTTCTTCTGCTACTACTCAGCCTTCACCTTCTCTTTCTTCTTCATCCACATCTTCATTAAACTATCCAGCCACCTCTCCTTCTTTAATGTCTACCTCCCCCCACCCAGAACCTTCTCCAGCTCCTCGTCGCTCTCTCTATCACCCCCTTACATCCACCTCCACCCCTGTACCTTCTCAACAACTCACTCTAGGTCAGAGGTTGCTAATCCAGAACCACATTAAACCATCCAATCCTGAGCCCAACCTCCACCTACCCACTCCAAGAACAATAGTTCACCCAAACTCTGAACCCCACCGAAACTTCAAACTAAATCTTGGCCACAAGTTGAAACCAAACCTCCCCAACACGAAACCCAAACGACCCTCCAATCCTTCTGAAACTCCAAAATACCCAGACATCATCCCCAGACACAGTGCCTGGGAGCTGGGCATGCTTCTGGGCTGTTCAGCCGGCTTGGGCATGGTGCTGGTGGTCGGGGTAAGGTACATGTACCGTCAAGCCTGTGGCAAACGGACAGAGGTGACGCTGAACGATAGGGAAAGGGAGTATGGTAGAGGAGAGAGAGGGTTGATCCATGTCCAGGAGTGTGGAGATTTGGTCAGAGTGCGGAGAATCAGGGAGAACAGCTTCGTGCTCTTGGCAGAGTATGACATACTGGCATCACCTGGAGACTGAAACATCGACAGGGTTAGATACCAACATATTTCTTGAAATCAGAGAATGCTTTAAAGGGAGAAATATTAATACTGGTTAAGTTGCCTTAAGTAATATTAGATGTAATAGTTACCTCATCATTGGTAGTTAGCCTAGCATCCCTCATGAAGTTTGTTGTTGATCCTCAGAGGATGAATCACCTTAATGATCCATCTAATGTCATCAGGCCAACCTTTGTTTTTGCACAACCATTGCTCTATACCAATATAAGTACTTTTGTACTGTGGAGTGAAATATTAACTGCAGCCTCTAGGGGCCATTAGCATGAGTTTTAATGTTGTTTTCCAACTTGTGCATAAGAAAATAAAATGTATGATAAAAATGTCTCCCTACAGAGATTTCTGCCGCCAACATTTAGAGAACTAAAACTACATTCTGCCTCCTGATAGAAAGTAGGAGGTTTATAGACAACACAAGGATGACAAACACCATTTGGTGGGCGCTTTTGTTTTTGTTTAACTAACCAATTTATGTATTTGCACATTATAATTTGAGGTTACATATTCTTATTCTTACCAAACATGTCAATCTCAAACTGTGTATTACTAACTTGTCATGTGTTGTCACATGGATGTACTTAATAAAACATATTTTCAGTATTATACGCTGTGTATTTCTTTATTTTAGTTGTTGTAGTTTGTGCTTTTAAGGATGGATGTGCTGGTTGTTTTGTCACTTGTATTTTTTTTAAGCTTCTACAGTCTGTTGGCAGGGCTTTCACAGTCTTACTTTATTATTATTTCATCCAAATGATGTGACAGAAAAGCCATCTGTCAGAAGCAGATGGGTCAGTGAAATGAATGAACTGAAAATGTTTTTGATCAGACAACAAATACAGTAAAGTAACACATAAAGTGCATAATTTAGAATTTCACCATTCAGTATATATATATATATTGGTATAATTTGCAAAAAATGTATAGAAGAGCACCTAACGTAATGTTGATTATCTAATTTAAAAATGAAGAAGCAAACCTCAGGTGGTAGTGTGATGCAGAACAGAACAATTTGTTTGAAAGTTGGTAGGTTTATTTCCTCATACTTTTTTATGTAAACATGTAACAGAACAGACCCATACATACTTTGTTGAATCTCTTTTTTCTGGCAAAACAATCACACTATAAACCGACAAAGCCTGACTGTAAACTCGACTGGACGACCAATGGAGTGGCATTTGTGCTGTAGAGGCTTTGATAACCGTCATAGTAATAGTCCAATTTATTAGATTTATTACCAGTCAGGCTGAAAACACAGAGCTGAAGCTGTTTGATCAATTCAGTAACACTTGATAATGTTTCCATGAACAAAGTTTTCCTTTTTATTCAGGAAATGGGTTTCCCATGCACCAAGATGGTTACTGGAAGCTTGAGGTCAACATCTCATGTTGGGAATCTACAGATAACTTTGATTAAAGTATCTCCAAGGCTGTTGAAAGTCTCTCATAGCTATGTTTTTTCCAGACAAACAGGCAGAAACATGAACAAAGTGGAGCATTTAGCAGCTAAAGAGCCGGTTATAACCCTCAGGACTTTGTAGATACCAAAAACAGAGCTATAGGAGAGTAAATATGAGACTTGCATTCATCATGTGACACAAACAAGAATCCAAAGGACTGATAATGTTGCTCCGAAGAAGTTATTGCAGTTTTTAGGTTAGGAGAATGACTGTAAGGGGTTGAAAACGTTGAATTATGACAATTGGATGCTACACAACCACCCACCACCCCAATCTCCACCCTTATAATCTATTTGGCTACAACATTGGCACTACAAGTCCAATTTGATAATTTTACCCAGAGTTTCTGGGCACCATATGTATTTTACAAACAACTAGCAGTGTATGTAGAAGGGCAGCCGGTCAGGGATCATGTCCTTATTACTACATTCACAACTCCCAATGGTTGGACCGGTGCTGCTATTCAGTACTACTAAAATAGAAACACAATCAGGTGTTGACAGAGCTTAGGCCCTCCACCATGTTTGCTGGTGGTTGGTGGGTTAGTCAGATAAAAGGCCTTAAAGGTGTCAGTAGCTGGCTTTCCATCCAAATATAAGGACGACAATTCTCCAGATGGAAAACCAGAAGAAGATGGTGCAACAAGATGGCGCCATTACTATCAATATATTCTAATGTGATGCTTTAAGATATGTTTACACAAACTGAGGAAATCAGAATTATAATAAAACACTAAAGGGATGTAAGGCTAAGTAGTGACACCTGCAAACAACTTAAAGAAATACTGTCAAAGTGCCCCTGAGCAAAGTCAAGCCCTTGTATTGCAGATGTTCTATTTGGTCCATAAGCATAACAAATGAGCCAACACTGGCTAAAAACACCGTGATCCTTGTCCTTTATGTGTAACAGCTGCAGTTCTGATCGGTTGCAGTGATGATACATTCATGGTCATCTCTCTGAATCCGATTTCAGACCTCTTAATTGTTGCCAACGTCAGTGGCCACGTGCTGTGGCTATATCGTCAGTCCACTGTCGTCCAAATTCAAATATCTCAACAACTACTGGATGTTTTGCCATGACATTTGGTACAGATGTTCATGGTGCCCAGATGATGAAGACCACGTACTTTGGTGATTCCTTGATTTTTTCCTCTAGTCACACAAGTGGGACGAATTTTTCACTTTCAAACAACATGGTTTGTTGTGGATGGACTTTTGTACAGACATTGAAACTATGAATCCTTCAGAGTTTTCCATCAGTGCCACCATGAGTTTGACATTGGTGGTTTTGAGTGAAATGTCTGAACAACTATTGGATGGATGTGATGCAACTGTCAACATCATCATATCACTCAGATATAGAATAGGGTGTCATCTACACATGTGCGTAAATGTACATGATCATTTTTCAATATACTGTGTGCAGTTTTAGGTATTTTTAAACTTTTTTCTGCTCTTTACTGTGTCGGATAACTTCTTCCTAGACCACAATCCTGCCTCCTTATTGGTCCAACTTAAAAAATGTTGTTGTAGAAAACAAACTTGGTCAGAATCAAAGTTGTACGCTAAAAGACGCGGACAGGAATTTGATCAAGACACAAACATGAAAGCAGATGGAGTGAATGTGAGATGATTTTTCCTGTTGAATTTGACTTCAACATTTTTTTTCATTCATCCATCATCACTTCAACACCATCAAAACAACTCATCATCATACTGTATATTAAATGTCACATAATCCAGCATTTGCGTGTTTCTATCAAGAACATAAATGTAACAGTCCACACTTTCTGGCAGTGACAGCTCAGAGAAAGATAGAAAAATACCAAAAGAATGGTCCCAGTAACTCCACCCTTACTGTTCCTGCAGGGAGGCGCTGCTCATCCAAACAAACACTCCCTCTGTTAAAAAACAAAAAAACAGCCGTCCTCTTTTTGCAGGAATTTTGGGGCTTTTCATATAAAAATAAAACTTACTTCTGATTCTTTTAAATATAAAAGAATATATCTATGATGGAAATATGAAACAGTTTTTCGTTGTCGCAGAAATAGAGAATATCGAGGCCTCGTCCCCTCCGTCGGGCTGAGGTCTCTGTTGATCGGTTGTAATAAGGCACGTACGACTGTATCACTCCGCTGCAGTCCACCATCGCAGCACGAAAACACACCAAAAGACTCGTTTCATCTTCGTCAGATGGGCTGAAGAGTCGACAGCTTCACCGCCTGAACAGAAAGAGAGAGAGGGAGTGTCAGAGAGCGAGAGAGTTTCAGATCAGATAGAGACAGAAGAGACGAAGTGAGGGACACGGAGGTGCGAAAACATGAGAACGAGGCAGTTTGGTGAATGAATCCATCACCAACACCAGACAAATCATCTGTGAAAGAAGGCTGCACGTATGAACATGGACCGCACCTTCAGTCCACAATGACTGAGTGAGTATTACAGTAAAAGTACAGAAAAGTGTCTCCACGACTCCATGAGTCCAGTCGCCTCTCGGTCACACACTCGAGTAAGACCTGTCAAAAACAACAAAGTCCACGTTTGATTGTTCCCCACCACCACTGAACCAGAACCAGAACACAACGGGCTGAAGCTGGTGAGTTTGCGGCAGCGAGTCCAGCAGGAGATTGTTTATACCGAATATATATAATATATCGAATATATAAGTGAATCTGAACCCGGAGGAACCTGCTGGACGCACTGTCACGAGATCTCAACAGCTCGGATTCAAGAAGAATTCGGTTTCTCTTCAATTAAATCACCCGATTAAATTGTTTTGAAGTCGGTTCTCTACTCACTCGGCACTGCAGTGTTGGAATGCGGCCCTATCTCAACAACAGACTAGACTGTAGGGGAGGAGAAAGGGTGGAGAGGTTAGTGTTGGAATGCAGCCCGACTATCTAGTGGTCAGTGATGGAGACCCTGGACCTCGAAGCATAGCAGCATGTGTGTGTGTGTGTGTGTGTGTGTGTGTGTGCACCTTCTGCCGGCTGGTCATCCAGCTCCGGATGGTCGGTACGAGTATGGAGCCGAGCAGGATCTGAGCCGGATGGTAGATCAGCAGAGGGACTGAGATCAGAGAGAGATGTTCGTAGCCCTCGAACACGATTTTTAACATGGGGATCCCTGCAGAGAGAAAACCTGTGAACGTTCATCCCTGTTCACACCTCAGATCAAAGCAGACCTGTCACCATATCTCATATTTCATTAGGTTTGTGTTTTTAACCTCATCAGGATGTGATCACTGCTCCACACCCAAGAGCATTTCACTCATTCACACTATTTATTTTTCTTCTTTTTTTTAAGATATCGTGATTAAACGTTAACGTGAATTCTTTTGGTCGTGTCGTGTGATCAAGCCGTTCAGTTTTCCGTGCTCGTTTCAAGGGAGTGAAGATATCATTCATTTGCTTTCATGCGCTTTGCATAATTGCAGCTCAGAAGTTACATGTAAATCACGTGTGTGTGTGTGTGTGTCTTTGTGTGTACCTACCCAGAGTTAGAGACTTGTGTGTGGAGCAGAACACGATGGCAACCGTGTCTGCCGGGCTGAATCCTGAACCCGACCTGCAGACAGACGGACGGGAAGTTCAAACTCCTTCCTGTTCATTCTTATCGTTTCACTGTCGTCGTTTACTCAGTGTTTGTAGTCGATTAGTTACGGCAACACGTCTGTACATAAACTCAGGTTTGTGAATAGGAAGAGGAGGGTAGAGTAAAAGAGGACGGAGCCTCACCTGGTAGAAAAGGCGAACGTGAGCAGCATGAAGCTCACCTGCAGAGAGAAAACTGACAACAGAGACACGTTTCACTTCAATGTTCAGCCTCGCAAACGAGTTTTACAGAGTTCCTGATGGACAGTGAAGTAACTTCTGACAACTGTAGCTGCTGTTAGCTCAGAGCACCGGGGGAGAGTTAGTGTTTGTAGCACAGGTGTTTCAAACCACCGGGAAGAAGAAGAAGAGGTTTACAGGCCCCGGTGTCGTGCCAGAACAGGAGCCGGGCGATGTAACCGGGCTCAGCAGCCTCTATACACTTTCTCTCTACACACACACACAAACACAAACTCAGTGTACTGACTGATGAGGACGACCAGCAGCAGGCTGGTGGGGTCCAGCTCGATGTTGGGGTTACTGAAGGTGTCACAGAAGGTGGTGTAGATGATCATGAGGAGGACGGCGCTGCTGACGGTGCCGAACGGAGGTTTACGTCGCTCCAGACACTCCCTGAGGAAACTACGACACACCTGCACACACACACACACACAGAAGATTTAACATGTGCAACATGTTTAAACATTCACACACAAAGACTCTCCTACCTGACCCAGGATCAGAGGAACCACCACCGTCATGAAGAGCTGAGAGAAGATGGAGGAGAAGGGAACGGAGGACGACGAGCCGAGCTGGACGAGGAGACGAGACGAGTCAACAAACAGTTATGTCACATTATTTACATGAATTCATTCACCTGGAGTTTGAAATGAGAGTAAAGCTTCAGTTTGTTGTTCAAATTATTGATCTGTGCCTTTAATTAAATGTTTCAAAGCTGCAAAGTCTTTTTATATTAAAAAATGACTCTGCAGAGCGTTTAAAGGTTGTTCAGCTCTTTGTTTATGTCGTGGTTCAGTCTCAGAGCCGCCGAAAGCTCGAAAAACTCCAAAGAGCTGAAGATATTTCCCTCAGGAGACGGTGGAGACCAAAAATGGAGCTAAAAGAGAGAAAACATGGGGCTGGCACGACTCCTCGTGTAGTTTTTGTGTCACAACAAACACAGATTTCTACGTCACGTCGCTCTAGTGTGAATAATAATGAGGTGTGTGTGTGTTCGTCAGGTGTGTGTGTGTGTGCGTCCCGTGTGGACTCACAAACAGCAGCAGCAGCACCGGAGTCACGATGATTCCCTGCAGGACACAGACACACGATTAAAGCCCGCGGCCACGTTCCATTAAGAAAGCTGCAGACTGACGAGATCTTACCAGGAAGCTTCCGAACGCTGAGTTGAAGATGGCAGCAGCCTGGACACACACACACACACACACACACACACACACACACACACACACACACACACACACACACACACACACACACACACACACACAGTCAGTCACTATGACAACATGCCAACACACTTATTACTTTTCGACATCACACCATTTGTCCAACAGTGATGGATAATGACCTGCTAACAGTGTGTGTGTGTGTGTGTGTGTGTGTGTGTGTGTGTGTGTGTGTGTGTGTGTGTGTGTGTGTGTGTGTTACCTCGTTGCCTCCGACAGCCTTGGTGAGAATAACAGCAGAGGAGACCGGAGGGGGCATGCAGCTCACCGTCTGTAACCTAGGCAACCACGGCAACAGGATGAAGAGGAGGATGAAGAGGAGGAGGAGGAGGATGAGGAGGAGGGGGCGGTGAGACAAAGAGAGAGGAGGCGGTCAGAGGTCGGAGGAATTCAAACATTTCAAATCATTCAAACGTTTCGAAGCCGCGTCCGTGAACTCTACGAGTTCTTCTTCTTCTTCTCGTCCACCTGAGGCTGGCTCCATCAATGACAGTGTAAACAACGAGTGATGAGGTTTCTTCTTCAGCCTCCCGGTTAATCTAAATAACAACCCACCTGTCAGTCAAAGCGTCCACGCTCTTAATCCTGCATAACTTTAAGCCTTAATAAAACCTGAACAGGTGAGTTCTATATAAATTCACCCTCAGTACGAGGGATGGGAATCGAGAACCGGTTCCGTCTGTTTCAATTCCATGGAATCGTTCGGCAGTTTTACCAATTCCGTCACGTAACTCACGCGAGTTTCTCACGTGCGGTGCAATCAGTAATAAACAATGTCACCCACTCGGTTCAAACGCTCCAAAGTTTGGCTGCATTTCACCAAAACAGGACGGAAACAGGGCGACTTGCAATCGTTGGAGATAACAGCGTGCGATATTTTGAAATGAATGTCGTGTTTTTGACACGCTTCGGACTGGAGATGAATCTCAACCTATGGAGACTGACTCAGTTCTGGAGCCAGCCTCAAGTGGACGTTGGAGGAACTGCAGTTTGTGTTTTCACCTCGTCTGGACAAAATAAACAAAACTTCTCCAAGCGTTTGAACTTCTCGCTCTGACGGTGAAGTTTGGGACGAATGAGTCGGTTTATCTTTGATTTCAGGGCGCCCCCGTGTGGCGTGGAGAGTCATGACAGACACACACACACACACACACACACACACACACACACACACACACACAGCTCTGTCTGTATTAGCATGAATGAAGGTCTTTGAGTCTGCACATAACTTCTTCTTCAGGTACAGTCAGTCAGTCTGCAGCTTCCATAAAGGACTGCATTCACACACACTCTCACACACACACACACACACACACACACACACACACACACACACACACACACACACACACACACACACACACACACACACACACACACACACACACACACACACACACAGCCCACCCTCTGAGCAGCCATTGGTCGATGGCGGTCAGGGCGAGCACTCTGAGCAGCAGCCAGACGGCGAGCGGGAAGAAGACGAGCGTGAAGGACTGAACGAAGAGGTGGAGGCGGACGTGAAGCAGCGCGCTGGTCAGCTCCTGCAGACAGACAGACAGACAGACAGACAGACAGGCTGTAATCAACGCCATCGTTAACACTTTAACTACCTTTTAATTACCTCCAGTGTCAGTGTGAGCTCACCTCTGTCTTCAGAGACAGGCCGCTGTTGAAGAAGATGAGCGAGACGGCGACGTACGCGATCGTGACCTCTGGCTTCAACGGACCTGAGAGAGAGAGAGAGAGAGACATCTGTAACCATGGCAACAGTCACACACAGGAAGATTATGAACAATCTGAACTCGTTTACTCGAGATAACGAGTTTGCTTATTTTGTTTTCTTTAGTTATGTGTCGTTATCTAAAAACAAACAAACAAAGGAGATGATTCTTGAAATCTCGAGATAACGACATGACCGTCCTTTCTCCACATGTCTTTGTTTTTATCTCGAGAAGACAACTTGTTTCCCGTTTCATGTCGTCGTCGTTGTGTTGTTGACGTTTTTCTCGGGGCGACGACATCTGTTATTTCAAGATAACGACATAAATAACTCGGGGAGATAAAATGTGTGAAAGTATGACCGCTCAGGGCCTCCGTAGGAAACGATCCGCGATCAACAACCATATATGGTAATCACGTGACCTATGGTTATGCCTAGTCAGGCACGGTATTGGTCGACGAGGCAGTCACATCTCCCTTTACTGAAAACTTTAAACTGTGTGAAACAAAACATGAAATCAGGATTGAGGAAAAAACATTATTACTTATTTTGAATGAAAAGAAAAGAAACTTGTCAAACTTTATATTTTATTAGAGAAATTTCAAGATCATTTAAGACATTTTTGATTGAAGCTGATTATTTTAACTTAATTACTAATAAGAAATGTCTTTAATGAATATCCATGCAGACATTCTGAACAGTTATAACTTTATTTATATGCAAGATTACAAAGTTTTATTTCTGCTTTTTCTGTTTTCATCCTTGTTGTATTATCATGTTACCGTTGTACAACGTGAACTAGTATGACTGAGTTGTTTGTTTGTTTGTTCTTAACGTAAAAATAAATAAACAATAGCTCGTGCATGAACTCTAAGACAAATATGTGTTTGTTTATTTGGAAATAAAAAAACTTATTTTGACTAAAATACAGCAACACTCCGATGAGCGATTAGTTTATTTGTTATCGGGATCATTTTATTATTTCAACATCTCGAGAAAACATTTGTTCTGTTTTATGTTTTGAAATAATTAATTAAGTCTTTTTTTTAGTTTTACGAGCTGCACCTGAAGGCAGCGCCCGGACAGTAGCAGCAGTTTATCTAATCTGCACCTGAAGGTGTCACAGACAAACATGTTTTATATCGACAATAACTGATAACTCATAAAACTGATCAGCTGATAGTGAAGGCACGCGCACACGGGAGCGCTTGTTTACATATCCAACCGAGGAGTGTGTGTGCGTGTGTGTGTGTGTGTGTGTGTGTGTGTGTGTGTGTGTGTGTGTGTGTGTGTGTGTGTGTGTGTGTGTGTGTGTGTGTGTGTGTGTGTGTGTGTAGCTGAATGCAACGTGTCATTACAGTGCCAGGTAACACACAAACACACACAGAGGAGTCACTGTCATCCCATGTGAACCAGACTCCATTCAGAAAATCCTGATTTTTACACTCTTCGCCCTTTTTCCCCATTATTATCATTAAATATTAAAATAATTTATACATCACTACAATCAGGAAGGCTTAATCTTTAATTCGGCTTACACCATGTACGTGGAATAATCCGGATTTAAGCACAGATCCAACATGTCGCACCGGTCCTCCTGTGTTTTTGAACGAGCTCCGTGCGAGCCGCAGCGGCTGGAAAAGAGTTGGTCAAACTCTGAAAGTTGTCGGTTTACTGAAGATAAAGAGTCGGTCGGTGAAACATTCATGAGCCGATTTTGTCGGCGAGTCCTAAAGTTTTAATTATTTATCTCATTTGTGTCTGCGCGTGATTATTTGTGCCCGAAGTCAGCGCGTGGAGTTAAAAGCGGAGAAACTCTGCGGGAGTCTGGCGCAGCCTCCCGCGGCTCGGTGGAGAAACTCCTCCGCGGTGTTTCATGTTGTTTAAAATGATTTTCCCGCCTTCACTGATCAGACTTCACCCTCACGCACAGTCCCGCACAGTCCCGCACACTCCTGAACAGTCCTCACCTCCTTTCACGCCGACGCTCGGCTGCAGTTTGGCGGATAGGATGACCACCACGATCCCGATGATGAACCATTCCTTGCGGATCCTCGCCAGGAGGCCCATGGCTCAGGCCCGGGGCTCGGTGCAGAACAGTCCGCCGGTCGCGTCACACCAGGCGGACTGAAGTTCGACGACTCCTCGGTGTCCGCTCCGGAGGTTCTGTCACCAAACAGAGCCACGTCCGGACACGTGGGGCCACGGCGGGCCGTAAACACTGGAGCAGAGGCGCAGCAGCTTTTTTTTTAATTACCGTAATACATGTAAAAGCAACATTTACAACACAATTAAAATATATAAATAAATATATATATGACGTAATTAGTTTGATTAATTAGTAATGATAACTAACTAAATTCTAATATATTATATATATATATTTTATATTATAATTAAACAAGTCAATTAAATAAAATTAAATAAATAAAAATGTATGTCAATTTTTTTTTTTTGCCATTTTCAACCCTGTGCTGATAACTGAATGTTGTAAACAAACTTAATTAAATTAATAAATAAATAAATAAATAAAAGTATTTAATTTTTTGATTAAAGTATTTTTACAAAAATATTTTTTAAATAATTCACAGAAATTGTGTAAAAGCACATTTACAACACATTAAAATATATAAATAATATATATATATATATATGACGTAATTAGTTTGGTTAATTAGTATGATAACTACTAATTCGAATAATTATATATATATATATATATATATATATATATATATATATATATATATATATATATATATATATATATATATATATATATATATATATATTTAATAATGTAAACAAGTCCTTTAAATAAATTAAACAAATAAAAATGTATGTCCATTTTTTTTAGCCATTTTCAACCCATGTACTGATAACTGAATGATGTAAACAAATTAAATTCATTAAATAAATAAAAGTATTACATTTTTTGATTAAACTATTACACAAAACTACAACACTTTATTACTAGAAAAATATTTTTAAATAATTCACAGAAATTGTGTAAAAGCAACATTTACAACACAATTAAAATATATAAATAAATATATATATATATATGACGTGATTAGTTTAGTTAATTAGTAATGATAACTAACTAAATTCTAATATATTATATATGTTTTTAATAATGTAAACAAGTCATTTAAATAAAATTAAATAAATAAAAAGCCATAGCCATTTTCAACCCGTGTACTGATAACTGAATGATGTAAACAAACTTAATTAAATTAATTAAATTTTTTGATTAAACTATTTTAACACAAATATTTTTTAAATCATTCACAGAAATTGTTTTAAAAAAAATCAACAACATGCAAAATATCTTCTCTAATAAACACCGTAAGTATATAAAAAACAAAATTACTAAATTATGAAATTATTAGTTCTTATTATTCTAATCTATATTTACACTTACAGTTTTTATATTGAACCAATAATAAAAGGAACAGATTATATTTTATTCTTAAACATTTTTATTGACAGTAAATAATCAGTGAATATAAACAGAATAATAAACAGACACTTTAGTTGACTTGTTTCGTCGCACTCAGATCAGACGGATGTTGAGAGTTAAAATCTTGTGCTGACATTTCATCTGTCGGGTCTCTACTCAGTTCCCGAGCTCCTCCGGTCTCTGTCCACGTCGTCAGCCGACTCCACGTCAGCGAGATATTCCCTGACTGTGGAGTGAGCGCGAACACTGCCCACCCACACCTGAGCGAGCCACAGACAGACAGACAGACAGACAGGCAGACAGACAGACAGACAGCTGTAGTAGATGTTGGATCATCTCTGTTACATGTTCATTAATAAAAAAGAGAGTTCACCTGAGCTTCCTGCAGCAGAGCCACATCATCGAGGTCACAGGACAGTTCGTAACTCTTCAAGAAGAACTCAGAAGCTCTCTCGTACTGTCCCTGCACGGAGACGGCTTGTTAAAAAACGATTTTAGATGTCTTTAATATGTCCTATATATATGTATATGTATATATATGTACCTGCGTGAAGTAGACGTGTCCCAGAGACAGGAAGGCCTCCACCAGCTGACGCGGCATCATCACGCAGATGTCGACCAACTTCTCCAGAAACCGGATGGCCTCGGCGTCGTTCCCCTCACTGACACGAACAACAAGATTCATCCAAACCGATGATTTCTGCACTTGTGATGTGCTGGAATAAAAGTCTGTCTCTTTTTAATTATGTTAAATTAACGTGTGTACCTATGCAGAGACTTGGCCGTCGCCTTGTAGCATCTCCCAAGTCCTTCTGTGTCCTGCAGCGTGCCGCACATCTGCATGGACCTGTTGAAGAACTGGACAACACGACCATGATTGTACTGAGTAAATCTGTTTCTGATGTAAAGACCCAAAACCAACAAACCTCCTGATGTGTTTAAAACCATTTCTAATGATGTGTGTGTTCTCGTGCTCGGTGCTGGTTTTGGTTCTTTCCATCAGTCTGATGATGAGGCACCTGTTTGGCTGCGGTGTGGTCTCCCGCCCTCTGATAGCCGAGTCCGAGCTGATACGAGGCGTCAGCTTCGCTGTGTTTGTCTTCAGCTGAAACAAACATCAGGGGGAGTGTTAGACCAATGGGAAGAGGAGGAGGAGGAGGTGTTGTGCCAGAACAGGAGCTGAGCAGTAGATAAGTTCTCGCCTACACTGGGTAGCGATGCTGCAGCTCTGGTGGAGCAGCTGCAGGCCCTCGTCGTAGTCCGCGGCGTCCAGCGACGCGGCGGCCAGCCCGGTGTAGATGGTGCTCAGCGCTCGGAGAGCTCGCAGCCTCAGAGGCTGACCGTCCGAGTCCATCCACCCGCCGAACTCCGCCTGCTTGATGCAGAGCTCCGCCTGCTGCTTCGCCTGCTCCAGCTTACCTGTGGACCACAGAGCATCAGCTGAGTGCACTGTGTGTGTGTGTGTGTGTGTGTGTGTGTGTGTGTGTGTGTGTGTGTGTGTGTCCACCTTGCTGCAGGTAGATCTCAGCCAGGCAGGCTCGGGCCTCCACAGTCAGCCGGCTGCCTTGCTTGATGTCAGCACAGCTGTGGTAGAAGTGCAGACTGAGCCACCGATCCTCCGGAGCCGAGAAGAACCGACCCAGAAACATGCGCTGCTTACACACCTCCAACCAGTAACCTGCACACACACACACACACACACACACACTTTCAGTTCAATTGAACTGAAAGTGTGTGTGTGTGTGTGTGTGTGTGTGTGTGTGTGTGTGTTGTGTGTGTGTGTGTGTGCACACCGCTCCTCTCCGCCTGCTCGGCTGAGCTCAGGTGGCGTCTGATGGTCTCCAGTTTGTCCTGGTGCTGGTCCAGAGGAGTCTGAAGCTGAACCGCTAAACTGAAATCAGCCGAACGACGAGACTGATCAGAGAGCAGCAGGAAGAAGAGCTCCGAGTACGACCTGAGAGACAGACAGGAGGAGAGACAGACAGGAGGAGAGAGAGACAGACAGGAGGAGGAGAGACAGGAGGAGAGACAGACAGGAGGAGAGACAGATCAGTCAGATTGCAGTGAGACAGGGCCCTCTGGTGGTGAAATAAATAAATGAACCTTTGATTCAAACCTCGGAGCCTCAGACTCAGAGTTCATTAATTATTATTATTAATTATTATTTTCATCATTTCTTCATGAATCAGTCGCTCAGAGCTCGTCTGAACTGAAGGTGTGTGTGTGTGTGTGTGTGTGTGTGTGTGTGTGTGTGTGTGTGCGTGTGTGTGTGTGTGTGATGTTCACCTGTGGAAACCTTCCTGCAGCATCTCCACGCAGATGTTCTGCTTCAGGCTGCTGGTGATGCTGGAGACGACAGAGGACACGGACAGACAGCAGACAGACAGACAGACAGACAGACAGACATCAGACAGACAGCACACAGACAGACAGACAGACAGACAGACAGACAGCACACAGACAGACAGCACACAGACAGACAGACAGACAGACAGACAGACAGACAGACAGCACACAGACAGACAGACAGACAGACAGACAGACAGCACACAGACAGACAGACAGACAGACAGACAGACAGCACACAGACATCAGACCTGACCTGAGGTCGAGCTGCAGGAGACAATGATCAGCATGTTCTCATGGTGTGAACTCACCGTGCAGTTTCTTCCTTGGAGAGAATCTGAGGCGTCTCCTTCTGCTTCTTCACCCTGCTCACACACACACACACACACACACACACACACACACACACACACACACACACACACACACACACACACACTCAGTGTGTCATCCTCCTCCTCCACCTGTCTGTCTGCTGTCTGTCTCACCTGTGCTGAGTGCTGCTCTGTCTGATGTCCGGCAGGAAAGAGCCGTCGTGCTTCTTCAGCGGCACGTTCATCGTCTTCAGCTGTCAGTCAAACTGAAGACAAGACAACAACAACAATGACAACAACAACAATAACAATGACAACAACAACAACAACAACAACAATAACAATAACAATGACAACAACAACAACAACCATGACGACGACAACAACAATAACAATAACAACAATGACAACGACAACAACAACAACAATAACAACAATGACAACGACAACAACAACAACAATAACAATGACAACGACAAGAACAACAACAACAACAACAACAACAACAATAACAATGACAACAACAACAACCATGACGACGACAACAACAACAATAACAATGACAACAACAACAACAACGACAACAACAACAACAATGACAACAACAATAACAATGACAACGACAACAGCAACAACAACGACAACAGCAACAACAACAACAACAGCAACAACAACAACAACAGCAACAATGACAACAACAACAACAACAATGACAACAACAACAGCAGCAACAACAACATCAACAACAACAGCAACAACAGCAGCAACAACAGCAGCAACAAAAACGACGACGACAACAACAGCAACAACAACAACAACAGCAACAATGACAACAACAACAACAACAACGACAACGACAACAACAACAACAGCAGCAAAAACAACAACAACAACAACAACAGCAACAGTCAGAATCAGAAATACTTTAATAATCCCAGGGGGAAATGATTTATTTATATTTTTATTGTATTTATTAAATGATTTAATCATCACCTGGAGTTTTATATGTTTGTTTATGTCACAAACCTTCTGCTCCATCAGGAGGATCAAACTTTAACATGACATGAAAAGCTCCATGAAGACAGTCAGAGGAGCTTTGCTGCCAAATGTTCAGTCAGACTTTGATTTGTTATCTCCTTGTTTAACTTAGAATAAAGTAAGACATTTATGAATTATAAACAGTGACATGAATCATGTAAATACAGTTAAAGAGCCTCACCTGAGCAGGTATCGGTGTGTTGAATTGTTCGGGTTAAACAGAGACAGACGAGCTGAAGCTGTTAAATCTGTAAAGTTACCAAACTTTGTAAACTTTACATCTGAGCTGCAGCTGTGACTTTACAGACTCAAACTTCAAAACAACTTCAGAAACTTTACAAACGTGTTACGACGTCGCCATGGCAACGCGTCAGAAGAGGCCGCGTTCCAACACGAACATCCACAGCGGGCTGGTTCCATTCAGGTGGACAGAGGCTGAAATAACAGCTGATACCTTCTGAACTTTATTGTTTTTTTTAAACATAATTTACCTGAACACTGCAGCTGAATTAAATTTATTTGTCATATATAATCAAACAGCAGGAAAAGTGTTTTTATGTATTCCTACAACTGTGTAAAAGAATAGAAAACATAAATAATAAAGGTTGTTATGTTGTTAGGTTGTTATAGTTCGTTCTTTGGGGCAGCTCAGTCTGTACAGACTTGGCCTGGGAACCAGAGGGAGGTTGATTCAAGTGCAGTATCTGAGATGATTAAAATAAGCAAAAGCAGGAAATCTTTCTGAAGGTGGAGCCATGAAATGTTTTGGATTAGTTCGTTCTGAGGTGTGAACCTGAACACAAGCTTATATCCCTTCAAAATATCAGAACAACTGAATTATTCAAAGGAAAACTGCGTTCACTGTTTGGTTTCATCAGCTGTTCTGTTCTGTTATTGTTATAAACTCATCATAATAAGAAATATATGTAAAATTTTGTCACTTAGTCAGTTTAATGATAGAAAAAAAGGTCTAGTTGGGCCGTACTTGTATAAAAACTGTGGAGAAAACATCTTGTTTCATTTCTCTTCACACGTTTTGAGTGGAAAAATCTTGTTTTTAAAGAAACTAAAGTTGTAATCAGAAAATAGAAGTATCGTGTAAAGGAAAGACACAAGTAAATACAGATTTGTTCTTTCCCATCGACTGTCATAAGGAAGACGATCTTCGAGCAGCAGTTCTTCTCTTCTTTCAGACGTTGGAGGTCGTTTGTTTCCAGTCTCACCACAGCTGGGATGGAAACTCTGTTTTGTGGCGTTTCTTTTCTTCAAAGAGTTTCTAATAAAGTTTCATGTTCAGGGTGGAAATCAGCAGCAGCTGACACGAGAGGCTGGTTCCTGTGTTCTGCGTTCACAGAGTGTCTGGCTTTGATTTGCCGCATGGCGACGACTCTTTGACTTGTTTGTTGTTCTCGAGTCTAATTGGCTTCGAGTGTAATTTGTCCGTTAACCAGCACAGTGAGGATTAAACACGACAGGAGTGGATAGATAGTCGGTGGTCTGACTGAAGAAGTTTGTGCTTCAAGTTAAAAACTTTACAAGTTCAATATATCTCTGTTTTATCTCTGCAATAAACTCAGGAAACAGTGCAATAAAAAGCATAAATACTTAATACTGGTTCCTACTGGTGTTTAAATGTAGGTACAATGGAAGCATGGTCAAACAACACTATGGATAACAGCTTTTATTTTAAGCTGCAGTTCATCTAATGGACACTAGATGGGTCTAAAATACTCTCTGAATGCATAATAAACTTTAAGCCTTAATATAATGTGAACAGGTGAGTTGTATATAAATTCACCCTCAGTACAGTTGTCATGAACGGGGAAATTAGCTACAGAGACCAAAACTATTTTTTGTACCAGGCTGTAAACATGTTTATTTCTGCTGTGAAGTTGGACATTGACATGGGGACTTATGGAGACTGACTCAAGTGGACGTTAGAGGAGATGCACTCACCTCCTCTGGACAAAATACAGATTAAACAATTTAACTTTTTCAAAAGTTTGAATGTTTTCCTGAATTTTAGATTCAAATTCACTGAAATGAACTTATGGCTCGCTCTGAGGCCGTGTGTCATGTTGTGTGTAATGTTGTGTGTCATGTTGTGTGTAATGTTGTGTGTAATGTTGTGTGTAATGTTGTGTGTCATGTTGTGTGTAATGTTGTGTGTATGCCTGCAGTAACTGCCTGCATGGTTGAAGTCACGTAGTCCTTTCATCTGTTTATCTCTGCATTTACTGTAACAAACAAACAACACACACACACACACACACACACACACGTCGCCAAAGACACTGGAATATTAAATTTAGCTCTGACACTGAGCGGATCTCGACGATGTGGGGTCAAAGTTTTTAATGGATTTAAAACGTGCTGGAGACAGTCTGAGAGCTTTGTATACTTTATGGTTTTGGTTGACTCTCGCTGTTTTCGTCACTGTGAGCCGACTCACTTGTTTCAAATGGCACGTAAGCAACCAGGTGGTGAACAAAGCATTGAGCTTTGGAGCATTTAGCTGCTGAAAAGACAGATATTTTACTTTGGGGGTTGGTGGAGACCAAAAACGGAGCTACAAGCAGCGTTAGTATAGACTCACATTCATGTTATGGAGACAAACAAGTGTTTGTAACTTTTGACAGCTAAGGGATGACCTACTTTAACAATAACAAGCAAATAAAGTCACGAGGTTATGAATGTGAAATCTATCTAGCCTGATAGCTACTGCTCACCAGACCTGTAGCAGAAGTGTGTTGACTGCTTGTTGGCGCCCAACTGAACTTAAAATCTGCATTCAGCCACCCTGACAAAACATGTACAAAACGTAATCAAAACATTCTGGGAACCTTTCTGCAACGTATTTAAACAAATGGCTCAGATGAAATTTAAATAAACGTTGGGAACTGAATCAGAAAGAGGAATAAAGGACGATGGCTTCAGCGAGCGGGCGGTCTGCAGTCACTCGTGTTCAAACACTCCAATAAAGTCAAATTTGTTGCTTGAACACAGCAATAAATTTTACTGCCTCAATTTCCACGACACTGTTTTTATTAACAAACTCTCGAGCGGGAAAAGTTCAGAGTGGCTTCATGTCAGAGTATTTACGAGATGTTCCACTCGAGGAGGAGGAGGAGGGAGAAAAAGAGGAAAGTGTGAAGAGGCAGCTAATGAAAGACAAAGAAGATAGAGGAAGGAGGTGGGCGTGCGAGCATTTACAGTTATCAGAGAGAGAGAGAGAGAGTAAAGACGGAGCTCAGTCAGACTTCATCAGAGAGAGAGCAGAGCTCACACTTCTTCTTCTTCTTCTTCTTCTTCTTCTCTGGTCTTTGGGAGGATTTAACTTTAAAAACAGAAACAAACAGGTGAGTTTTTGTTGTTGTTTTTTAATGAACATTAAAGGTCTGATGTTGAACATTTTAGTAACCCAGAATGGAACATTTACTTTACCTGTAGTTAGAGGTTGAGGCGAGGGGATTGCAATCAGAGAGCTGACCTTTTACTGAGGGTAAGTCTGTTGAATAAACGTGTTATCTGTCTTTGTAGTGTTGTACATGTGTGAAACTTCTACAATAAGAAATACATATATATAGAAAGAATCAGAGAAAACACCTTTCAAGTATACGTCTTGCATGTTGGATCATTTCTAACGTGCACACACACATATCTGTATACAACAGCAAATATAATTTAACAGCATGAAGTCACGCTGGTGTTAAAGAGTCGGACAGATGCTGTAACAAAGTTTTTGTTTGGGGTGATACGGAAATAAAAAAGTGGACTAGAACATTTCAAACTAAAACAACAAAAACAAGTTTTACATTTACAGAATATGGTAGAAAGATATTTGCTTTTAAACCTTTGAAAAACTTTATTTCTAACAAATATATTTCAGGAAATGATGAAAGCATGTGATAAACTACAGTCCCAAGACACAACACTGTGGTGTGTGTTTGTGTGTGCAATCATATTTCATATTTCAATTCATATTTCTTCCACCACCACACATTGGAAATGTCTTCAAGTTCCCTCAGTTCTTTTGTTGTTGGATTGAACATGAAAGTTCAGACTTCTGAACCATCTCACGTCTGGAACGTTTCAGGAAGCATCATTCTGTAAAACTTGTGCTATCTAACTGTTCTTCTTCTTCTTTAAGCGCTCCAAATCACCGAAACACCTTCTGGGAATGGGTTTAAGTGTCGCAGCAGTCTCCAGGATGGTTTCTGGAGCAACACAAGTGGATTCAGCCAAAAGTTCTGGAGTCAAAGCCGGTTCCAGATTGGGTGCCTCCATGCCTGAGATGTTTACCGTGCTGCTGGTCACCTGGTGTCTGCTGTTTGTCGATCCAGTTTCTTGCCACAAAAACTTCTCGTCTGAGCCATCTCAGACGTCAGATGTAATGAACTTGCCTGATTTCTATGGCACTGACCCGCCACTGCAACCCGGGATGGATCACCGGACCCAGACCCAGGACGGAGATCTGGGGGGGTCGACACATTTAAACAAACTGACACACAAACATGAAAGAAATTTTCCGTCTCGCTTGTCGTCCTCCAACTCCTCCTTGATGGTTCGTATGCGCCCCATGTTGCCTCCTAAATGTCACGACACCATGTCAATAAAAACAGCCTTCAAGTACATCAACACAGTAATCTCCTGTGTGATATTTGCTGTGGGGATCATTGGAAACGCCACCCTGCTCAGGATTATCTACCAAAATAAAAGCATGAGGAATGGACCCAACTCTCTGATAGCCAGCTTGGCCCTTGGAGACCTGATATACATCGCCATCGACATACCAATCAATGTCTACAAGGTACAGAGCTTTAGTGTGTTGTATTCAATGATGATAATAATAAATACACTTGGGAAGTAGAGCAGAAATGCCTTGTGGGGCATAAAACAACTTCCTGTAGTCGCAGTGTGTGTTGTGTGTCTCAGTCAGGAGGTTGAGTGTTGCACTGATAACGGCACTAAAATATCCAACCGACACTGATAACACACAGATACTGTGATGTTATGGTAACCTATCAATGGTGTGTGTGTGTGTGTGTGTGTGTGTGTGTGTGTGTAGCTCCTGGCGATGCGGTGGCCGTTTGCTGACAGTCCGTTCGGACTGTTCCTCTGTAAGCTGTTTCCCTTCCTGCAGAAGACTTCAGTCGGCATCACCGTCCTCAACCTGTGTGTTCTGAGCGTGGACAGGTAACACTCGCTTGTTATGCTGAGCTACGTAGGTTTAACAGAAAGCATCAAGCAAGGTCAACAACACAAGACAACTAGTTACACCAAGCTCTCACCAACCACTAAAAGTCAGTCCCAGATTTACTTTTGTCTGGCGGCTTCTAAACCTGCTCAGCCTGATAACACTGCCCGCTTGCCCAGCTCTGGTTCTGGCATTCCCACATGTCCCTGGCCTGTAAACCTCCTCTTCTTCCCAGTGGTCTGTTGCACAAACATACACTATTAGCTAACAGCAGCTACAGTTGGCAGTTTACTTCACTGTCCATCAGGAAACTCTGTAAAGAGAGTTGAGACGGAGCAGCCGGAGGACATCAGAAGGGAAATATGACCCAGTTTTACTAAAATCAGGGTGAAGAGAGGGGGTTGCAATCAGCAACGACACTGAATCCAACAACACTAGTCCTTTAAGTTGTTTACATATGATGATGATGCCATTTAAAGCCTTGTTTACTGTCCAGGAAGAGTAAACAATTAAAAAGAATACCCTTGTTCTCAGGTATCGCGCAGTGGCGACTTGGTCACGTATACAGGGCACCGGTGTCCCCACGGTAACGGCAGTGGAGATTGTGGTGATCTGGCTGCTGTCCATGGTGCTGGCCGTGCCGGAGGCCATCGGCTTCAACATAGTCACCTTCGAGTACAACCACACTATCATAAGGACCTGCATGCTGCAACCCAAGACGCCCTTCATGACTGTGAGTGTTGATATCTTCCGAAAAAGCTTCCTCTGACTCTCAAAAACTCTCACACCGTGATCCCTCAAGACCTTTTGAAACCAGCACGGTTTATGTTGGTGCATATTATAAATCTTTAGGTCAGAAGGTTTAATAACAAGATGATAAACAATTCATTCCCATAAGATGAAGAGAAGTAATCGAATAGGTCATGGGTAAAGGCGAGGGGATATAATCCTGACTCATCTGTGTGATGGATGGTCTCTGTGGGGAAAATAAACATCTCTTCGTTGTGTTGTGTTTCAGGGCGAGGTCGCTCTTCAACTTCGGTAGTTTAGAGCACCATTTCCTGTTTGTATCAGCGGGTCTCTGCGGGACTAAACACTGTCTGCCCAAGCACTCAAAAACTGAACCCGGCTATCAGTCTTCGGTCTTTCGAATCATTCTAACTGCAGTCGGTAGATACTTATCGCAATGTTCTAGTTCCAGTCCATCTTGATGTAACGAGGCGGTTGATGCTAGTTTCTCCAAACAAGGGTTATGATCCCGTAGCTAAAGGTTGTTCTAGAATGTAATCACCTGCCAAAGAATACCCCAACAAATATCCATAATACCTAAACAGATAACCGTACAGTATACACACTAGTATACAGTATTTTGACGGCTCTAGAACGTTCTGAAAAACGTATTTCTCCCGTCTCATGTTCCAGTTCTACCGGGATGCAAAGGACTGGTGGTTGTTTGGCTTCTACTTCTGCGTACCTCTGACCTGCTCGGCTGTGTTCTACTGCCTGATGACCTGTGAGATGCTCAGACATGAGAAAGGAAGTCTGAGGATCGCACGGAGTGAACACCTTAAACAGGTAATTTCATTGTTGGGAAATAAACCCTGACAGGATGCTGCATGTCCTGATTATTACACGGCTACTCACAGAAATATGCGAGACAAGAACTGCTGTTTTTAACGATGATGCACGAGTCTGAGGCAAGTTTGTTTCCTCTCTACAGCGTAGAGAAGTAGCTAAAGCCGTGTTCTGCCTGGTGTTGATCTTTGCCCTCTGCTGGTTCCCGCTTCATCTGAGTCGCATCCTGAAGAGGACGGTCTACAAACCCCACGATGTACAGCGCTGCGAACTGTTGAAGTAAATGTAGAAACACACGTTCACAAAACAGCGCTGCTGTCTCATATAAATCTAAAAACATCTTTCAGGGATGCTTTACTGCACAGAGTACTTTTACTTTGATACTTTTCATACATAAATGGTGATACGACTTGTGAATGCAGGATTTCACAGTGTGGTATTAGTACTTTTACTAATCATGTGGTACTCCTTTGTGGTTTCAGTTTCCTGTTGGTGCTCGACTACTTCAGCATCAACATGACAACCATCAACTCCTGCATCAATCCCATAATCCTCTACCTCGTCTCCAAGAAGTTTAAAAACTGCTTCAAGGTAAAAATACAAACCTTTTGTGTTTTCATGGTGTGAAAGTGTGCGTTGGTGATAGTGAACGTCCAAACAGCAGCTGTGGATGTCAGCGTGACATCACAGTGAGGTCACAGGGTCAGAGGCCGTGAGACATCCGTGTAACAGAAGGCGTTATCAGATGTTTTGGGATTGCAGATATCGAGGATAGAGAGCGATGGATGTCTAAACATAGAAAGGTTGTGACCTTTGAGGAAAGACTTGTGGGAAGTGACGAGCGACGTCTGTTTAAAGGGTCGCTCCACCGACTTCACGCATGAAGGTCAGCTTAGTCGTCATGAGGAGTGAAAACAGTTGGAGGAGATTTATCCAGCTTTGGCTTGGAGACTGCACAACAAAGACACGGACATTAACCAAGACAGTGTCAAACAAAACGGATGATGCTGTTGGTTGCGTCTTAAAGAAGTTAGGGGGAGCTCACTAACCCAAAACCTTTGGACCAACGGTTGGAGGGTTAGGGTGTTCAGGCTGGAAAGGGCCATCAGAACCAGAGCCTGATTGGGCTCAGCAGTTTCCAGTGAATATGGCTGGACTAAGACCGAAGACTAGTGCGATTAAATACAGTACTGAGGTGTACAGCAGCTACAACCTGGACTCTAGAGACGACGAAGACATGGCAGAGCCCTGAGAGGGGGTTGTGGACGGGTCAATGACGGAGTGCCTGGAGATAAACCCGACAAGAAAACCACCTTGTTGTTGTTGGACTGGAGATTGACTGAACGCTACGGTGACTCATTATTGACTCTTTGGGTCTAACTGGTTAACTTTAGCTGCTGCCAACTGTAGCTGCTGTTAGCTCAGTTTGTGAGCTCAGAGCATCATGTGGCTTTAATGTAAGTATTCATCTGCTGTACACTCACCGCCTGTCTCTCTCTCTGTCTCTCTCTCTCCAGTCCTGTCTGTGTTGTTGGTGTTATTCTGGCTCTCTCTCCAACAGTACGCTGCCTCTTCACAATGGGACGAGCCTGCAGTACAAACACACTGACCACTGAGAGAGAGAGCCTGTTATCCTCACACGCAACCAGCAACCAGCAACCAGCAACTCAAATGGACTGACCAAAGATATCCAACCAGCCACGCTGTGTGAAGCAGCAGATATACCCTGTAATGTTTAGTGTGTATTTATTCAGTTCTATATATTATGTGTATATATTTTATTACTTGTATGATAATATATGATATTCTCTATGGCCAAAAGTATGTGGACACATTGCTGTTGCCCGGTTACACTGCCCACTCGCCTAGCTCCTGTTCTGGCACAACACCGGCTCCGCTCCCCTGTCAGCATTCACCCTCAGTAAACCTCTTCTTCTTCCCGGTGGTCCAACACTATAATAACACTCCCACAGTTATATGTAATGTTTGGGTGTCCGCTTACTTTTGGCCATGTAGTGTGTTTGTTATTATGTTTTATATGTAAATATTTTGTTGTAACGCTTCCTGTAAAACAAGTCTAAATCTGCACTAGCGGCCCCTAGAGGCTGAATCTTTCACTACATCCCACAATATGAAAATATGACTTCTTAGAGCTTCAATTACAAATAATGCGACTAAAGCTTTGTCCTAACGGTGGCGCTAAAGGAACTTTTAAAGACATCGTCAGGATTATCACGGCACACTGAAATCTGGTTAGTTTAGTTGTCAAGACTCTTTGATAATGTTCTGACGTCACAGTTTGTATTTATCAATAAAGATATATTCTCAATGGGTTTTCTATGTGAGGTTAAGTGTCTGATTTTATTTAACTTTGCTCTGCGGTGGCCACAAGAAGGAGCTGTTGTAAAATCACACTCATATGGCATCCAGCTGAAGCTCTCTACTCTGTAACAAGTCTCTGTAAGACTGTTTACCAGGTTCACCATACTTGTTTTTATAGCTAATTAGCACTAAGTCTAATATTATAAAGACTCTTTAGAGCTTCCTTTGTTGACGTCCTCTTCGGTTTCTTTCTCCTCTGCCATTATGTAAATGTAAATGTACTTTAATTATACAGCCCTTTACAACAGTCCTTTCGGTGTACCAAAGTGTTTTACAGTAGATAATAAATAACGAGAACAATAGGTAAAAAACAAACAAATTAAAAACAATAAAAACAATAAAATGCAACAAAATCGAATAAGAAATGATAAAAGTGTCATCATACTACTGGGTGTTAAAAGCCATCCTAAATAAGTGGGTTTTTAGCCTGGATTTAAAGAGGCCCAGGTCAGAAACAAGACGCATCTCGACGGGGAGCTTATGGGGGCGGCAACGGAAAAGGCTCGGTCACCCCAGTGTTTATATTTTGACCTGGGCACTTCCAGCAAAAGTTGATCTTTAGACCTCAGAGCTCTGCCAGGATTGCGGACAGTTAAAAGCTCAGATAAATATGAAGGGGCGAGGCCGTTAAGAGCTTTAAAAACAAATGTTCAAAGTTTAAAATGAATTCTATAAAAGACAGAAAGCCAATGAAGGGAGTTAAGAACAGGAGTGATGTGCGCACGTCTGCTGGTGTCAGTTAAAAGACGGGCAGCAGCATTTTGCACAACTTGAAGTCGACTGAGGGATGACTGGGAGACGCCAAAATAAAGTGCATTATTTATGCCCATAGGAGCTGCTGTAATCAGCCTTACCTTATTTGTACTGAGATGATATTAACATGCAAACATGCTGAACCGAGATGGTGAAGATGACATTTACTCCAAAGCATGGCAGAGGTGCAGGGCTGACAGCCTGGCTAGTCTTGTTTCCACGAATTAATTTCACTTTTCAGAGTTTGACGTTGCATAGAAATTAGTATTTTTGCAATCTATAGCGGCATGAGCTCACAGTCCGGGCAGCCCTGGCTAACAGACTGAGCTAACGTGAGCTAACAGCAGCTGCAGTTTACTTCACTGTCCGTCAGGAAACTCTGTAAATCACAGTGTTGTTGAAGTGTTGCTTTAAATGCTGTTTGTGTTACATTGTGATAAAATAAACTAAGTACAAATGATCATCACTGTGTGCACGGAGGGGGTTAAAGCATTTTCAAATTAACATTATTAAATTGACAATTTGCTGCTTGTGTCTCAGCCACGTGACTGATGATGGACGAGCTTCCTCCCCGTGACGTGGGCGCGTAAACACGGGAGACAGGAGCACACAAACACGGACAGCTGATCGTCTGTGCACCACCCTCCACCACCTCCACCACCTCCACCCTGAAGGACCGGATTCAATGATCGATCAGGGCGGTGATCGATCCGTGTGATCGGAGGGCTGAGCGTCGGTTTGCAGTGTGTGTGTGTGTGTGTGTGTGTGTGTGTGCGTGTGTGTGTGTGTGTGTGTGTGTGTGCGGGGTCAGGGCGGAGGAGAGATGCGTTGCCTGGTAACAGAAACAGGACTGAGGAGGAAAACAGGCCGACCGTCACCCTGAAGGAGCATCTCCATCTCCATCTCCATCTCCAGCTTCAACGGTCCAGCTTCTTCATTCATCTCATCATATCTGAAGTATTTAACACGTTAGCCTTGTTTTCTCTGTTTGGTCGACAGATATTCGATATTTTAATCTAAATATTCACAAAAAAAACACGCTGACAAGTCTGTGATACTGCTCTGTGGTGTCTGATGGTGCGTTCGTACCGACCTCGGTATGTTTGTGTCCTGGAAATGTCATTTTTTAATGTGCATGACGCTGCAAAATGTTTGTTTTCAAAGTCATGCTCTGTTTAACCTATGTGGGAATAAAAAGCTCATTTTAAGGTATTTTTTAAAACTTACAGATCAGATCTAGATGGTGCTGTTTATAATAATGTTTACAGAGACCATGAGCAAACACAAATATTCTTTTTAAAGCAACAGGACATAGAAATGTGTTTGCCCCGCAGGTTCAGAGTGTAATCCCAGATTTACACTGACTCTGGCTGCTGAGCTTAGTTGCATTGCCCAGCTCCCGATCTGGCACGACACTCATCTCCGTCCCACCACGGGCCTGTAAACCTAACACTCCCCCCGGTTCTCTGACCGGTTCCGTCCCCCTGCTGTGACCTGTGCTTCGGGATGTTCCTGTAGTCGACGCCGAGGGTGAAGCAGCATCATGCCGTGTTCCTGTGCAGAGTGGCGGAGGTGGATCCGCCCGCTGGTTCTGGTTCTGTACGCTCTTCTGCTGGTGGCCGTGCTGCCGCTCTGCATCTGGGAGCTGCAGAAGGACAAGGTGCACTTTGATTTCTATCACCTCCACCTGGACCAGCTACACCTTTCACCACATTCAGACCTTCCAGCTTGACTAAGAGGGTTTGGGTTGATGTTCGTTTGTCGCCTCAGGTTTTTCTGTGTGTGTCTCCAGGTTGGGACTCACAGTAAAGCCTGGTTCATCGCCGGTGTGTTTGTCTTCCTGACCATCCCAATTTCACTGTGGGGAATCCTGCAGCACATAGTCCACTACACCCAGCCGGAGCTGCAGAGACCGATTATCAGGTGGGCACCTTTAACGTTAAAGCTATGGTTAAAGGAAGAGTCCACCACATCGAGAATTTATGTTTCTGTACGAACTTTATGTTTTTGGATTGAAGTAGACATAGCGTAGGAATGAGGCGAACTGTTTCAAACATAAAAGCTGCTCGACGGATCAGACACAGTCAAATTAAACTCTGTTAATTTACCGTATGACTGTTTGTGTGACAGGGTTGTTTCCTGCTTCCTGTTTGTTTTTATCAAAATGAGTCGGACTGAAACTTCCACAGAAGCAACCGTCAACGGACTCTTTATTTCACTGGTTACTCAGGTAACTAGAGTTCAGGAGACGTTTGTGATTTCTTCTTCTCCGTCTCTCCCCTCCTAGGATACTATGGATGGTGCCCATCTACAGTTTGGACAGCGTGAGTCACAACAACACGCACAGGAAGTGTCACTGGTCTGTCCGCTCTATTACATTATGTTGCCAAGGCAACAGACCTTAATTGGAGGCAATGGGACAGTGTCACAAGACTGTCAGCAGTGAGCTCTATTACAGTTAATGCAATGATCCATGCCAGCATATCCATGTCTCTCCATCGTCATGGTGGACAGAGAGACAAAGATGCACAGCAACAACAACAGCGACAATAACAACAGCTATAATTAAAATAATTCCATCTACTTCATATGTTCCAGTGGCTGGCTCTGCGCTACCCCAATCTGGCCATCTACGTGGACACGTGCAGGGAGTGCTATGAGGCCTACGTCATCTACAACTTCCTGGTGTTCCTGTTGAACTTCCTCAGCAACCAGTACCCGAGCCTGGTGCTCATGCTGGAGGTCCAGCAGCAGCAGCCACACCTGCCCCCGCTCTGCTGCTGCCCACCATGGCCCATGGGAGAGTAAGAGGACGGATGTCATGTCACTATGCGATGGATGGATGGATGGATGGATGGATGGATGGATGTTAATGTCTTCCTCTCTGTTTCTCTATCAGGGTGCTGCTGTTCAGGTGTAAGTTGGGAGTCCTCCAGTACACTGTGGTCAGACCCGTAACCACGGTGATAGCACTGTAAGTTTCTCATGGTAAACACCATAACCATGGTGACGGCCTGTTTACCAACAGTTTCCAGCATGTTAAATGCTCTGTTTTGAAGTTCAGGACCAGGCTTACACAACGCCCTGAATAAACTAAAGGCACCAGGAGAACAGTATGGGTCAGATGTGAGCGTGAAAGGTGAGTTTGGTGCAGTCATCAACTTTATTGGTTCCTTCTCCGTCTGCAGGATCTGTCAGCTCTGTGGGGTTTACGATGAAGCCAACTTCAGCTTCAGAAACGCCTGGTCCTACCTGGTCATCATCAACAACATTTCACAACTGGTAAACATAAACCACACACACAGAACCCCATAAATATAACCTAAACCTGGTTCTAAATAACGCAGCTTTTGTGGAAGGTCAAAGTTAAACTCAGCCAGCTGGTGTTTCTTTTATTAACTGTACTTGAGAGTATTTTTGTCGTTGTCCTCTTTTGTTATTTGTCCTTCTTGTGATTCTGGACAGGAGTTTCTTTTGTGGGTTTCTCAGTTATGGTTTGAGATAACAATTTGAGACAGTTGGTCCTGTTACCATTGGTATTACATGGTACATCTCCGTCTCTCCAGTTTGCCATGTACTGTCTGGTGCTGCTGTACCGATCTCTCAAAGAAGAGCTGACTCCCATCAGACCTGTGGGCAAGTTTCTCTGTGTCAAACTGGTGGTGTTTGTCTCCTTCTGGTAAGGGGTCATGTTGAAGCTTTTCATTGTTTGGGGACATCATTTGTCTGGGAGCAAGCTGTGTAATCAGCTGTTCTTTGTCTCTCAGGCAGGCAGTTTTGATAGCGTTCCTGGTGAAGGTCGGTGTGATCTCTGACAAACATACCTGGGACTGGGACAGTGTGGAGGCCGTGGCTACTGGACTGCAGGTACAATCATTTCTAAACAACTAAACCACAGTATTCCCTCACAGTCACGTGTAGTGTAACTGTTTGATAAACACTGCCCTCAACCGATTATTTCATGGATACAGGACTTCATCATCTGCATAGAGATGTTCCTGGCTGCCATCGCTCACCACTACTACCTTCACCTACAAACCATACGTACAGGTAAACATCTATCTATCTATCTATCTATCTATCTATCTATCTATCTATCTATCTATCTATCTATCTATCTATCTTCATCTATCTGTTTTCTCCATCCACTCCTTCATCCAGGAGGCAGAGGAGGGGTCGTGCTTCGATAGTTTTCTGGCCATGTGGGATTTCTCTGACATCAGAGCTGATGTCACTGAGCAGGTCCGCCATGTTGGTGAGTGTCTCAGCCAAATTAGTCATTAATGAGTCTGTTAAACTGTCCAATAATCGGGAATCATGTCTCTTTAATCTTTGACATTTCATGTCCTCATTCAACTCAGTGTGTTATAAACAGTACCATTGGTACATTTCATTTTGTTATACTTTACCAATTAAGATTTTATTTGCATATGTTGTTGCCATGATTAAACGGATGACTGATTGTGGTTGTAGCTGAATTACGTCTCAAATTAGATCTGGTGTAAACCTATGGGCAGGAGGTGGAGCGGTTGGTGGGGGCAAACAGTCTTCCTACATCTGTTTCCTCATCTGGTTTTAGTGGTTTTTGACCGTTGAACAACCCACACAGCAGGAATGTGGCATTAGTATATTTGGAAAAACAGCCTCCGTCTCTGGCCGCAAGAGCCGAGGAGGTCCTATTGTTCAATGACAAAACAACAAAATATCTTACATATTGTTCCTTTAATTGAATGATTGTGATTGGTTCTGGCCCACTTAAACTCTGCTTGTGTTAAATATCCCTCCTCTAACTCTCAACAGGCCGTACATTCCTGGGTCGTCCCAACAAGATGTACTTCGGCACAGTAGCTCGACCCGAACACACCGAGCACACCGGCCTCCTCACAGCAACTTCCCAGGACCCCGTTGCCGTGGCAACCACATCTATGCCCTCCTCCCCATCCTCGAGCGGTCTTTACCAAGGCCTCGGCCACACTCATGCCCCGCACTCCATCTCTGCGCCCGCCGGGTTCACGTCCTCGTCCTGGGACGACGACAGCGACCACACGCCTCCTGAGGCGGGTGACACCACTGGAAACACATAGCCAGGGGTGGGAATCTTTCTTTACGTCCTTTGCCCCCCCTCACTTGTTTTGATGTGCGTCGTGGATATGGACAAAGAAACTGTCAGATTCTGTAAAGTCAGAATAAAAATTTGTCCAAAGTTCATGGAAGGATTTTATCAGGATTGAAGAAATCAGAGAGGTCTGCACTCTGTGATGTCAAAGCCATGTTTAATGAGGAACGTATTTTTAAAAATAATTACCCAGTTTTAAAAGTTCTGTATTTTGATGTGTGATGTCATTTTGATAAATGTGTCTCGAACTGTCGAAAGGATATTTGGCGTTTTTATCGAAAGATGGAGCAGCTTGTTGGTTTTACACTTGCATGGTGCTGAAGTGTCCTTGGGGGTAGGTTTAACTGTTTGTTCTGATACATAATAAACGGCCATGTCATATCTAATCACCAGAAACTGTGTTGTTGCTATCATCATTCTCCAGTAACTCAAGCAAAGTCTAGTAGACCACAGCAACAACAACCTCCATCTCTGCTTCAACTCTCTGATGGACAATAAAGGAAACTGCTGCCAACTGTAGCTGCTGTGAACTTCGAGCACAGTGTTAATGTTTGTACCACAGGTGTTTTAGACCACCGTGAAGAAGAAGAAGAAGAGGTTTTCAGGACTGGGACAGGGAGCAGAGCAATGCTGAAAGACAGACGCCAAGCTGGGCTAACTGCTGTTGGACTAGTCAGTGATATTAGCTGCTGCTGGGGACCTGGTTAAAGTTTGGCTGTCAGCAAAGTTGTCGATTCGCTAGTTCTCAACTGCAACTAATGCAATCAGTCTCCATCTGTACACGAGGTTGAAACAGAAAGTGTCCGTTACTGAGTGATACCTACAGTCAGTCTTGTACAGCTCCACCCATTCAAACAATGGTACAGCCTGACTCATTTTAATGGACCGTTAGTGTACCACCTAGTGGATACAAAGTGTAGTAACAGATATAATGAGCTGCAGAAAGAGTAGAAGCATGTAAAATATCTTCAGCACCTTGAATTTAACTAAAACTAACATTGTTATTTACAGCTTTGCTTTGTCAAAATGTTTCCCGTAGCACAAGTTATCACCATGAACTGAAAATCAAACAAACAAAACATCTGCTGAAATATGACACATAGCAGCTGCACATGAGCCAACAACGTGCACAGATAAAAGGAGGGGCAGGTTTCAGGTTTATTTCCTGCTTCCACCAACTGAAGAGGACGACAACGTGCGAATGAAGCCTTCTGTCAAAGACGTAAGCTGATTTTTAACTTTTAAATATTGTTATTAATGTAATATGGGACGTTTGTCATAGTCTTGTAACAGTTAACGTGAACTCTACTGTGCAGGTTTACACTCATGAATATACTTAAAGAACAGATTTTAAAAAGAAATATAAGATACAGACGTGAAGCTGATCAAAGATATGAAGCTAAAGAAATATAAATACATTTGAAGTTACAGATGTTGAACTCAGTAACTGGAATAAACACTGTACTGATGATGATTCAAGGAAGTGATCAACTGGACAGAAAGTAACACAACAACTATGCAATGCAACAAAAAAAATAATTCATTCATTCATGATTTGAAACCTTACTGGACTCATCACATGATTTCAGTGGTATATATATACACGTGTCAGCCTGTGAGGACACCACGTTAAACTTAGATTGTTAAAGGGATACATCAGGGTTTTTTAGTGTTTCTGAGCCGTGATAGACGTTCCCTTTAAAATCTCAATTTAGCCCAAAGTAATGTCAACACATCTAAGAAAATACATTTCCAGTTTTGTTCAGTTTTGTCTGTCGTTGATAAAGGTAAGATGGAACTATATTTATCTTGAGAAAAATGTTCAGCAGCTGCAGCACAAGGCATGAAGAAAAATAATAGCAGCAGAAGTGGTGGCTAACTATAGTAATGGCTATTTGTATGTTATAAACACCACAGTCAGTGGGGGAGGATGTTCTCACACAGAATGAGTATGATCAGGAAAACGTATTTAAAATATTAAAAATTAAAGTGCTCAGCGAAGTAGAAATGTCTCCAGCGACTCTTTTTTTAATCACAGGGGCAGGAACAGGAGAAAGGCCGAAATGCAGGCAGGTGTAGGTCAACAAACAAAACAAAAACTAATTTGAATAATTAAAAAGCAGCTGGGAAAAACCAGGCAAACAAAAGACTCAAGACAAGCATGAGAAACAGAAACGGGCAGATACTCACAGGTACTACAAGCACATGGGCAGAGAGACAAAGAAACAAAGAAACAAAGGACACAGGTGAACCAATCAGGGGCAGGTGCAAAATCAGGGGCAGGTGCAAAATCAAAAAAGGCGGGAAACAACAAGAAAAGACAGTCAGTGAACTACAAAATAAAACATCAGTCTCTCGCGAGATAGACATAACCCCCCTAACCCAACACGGGAAATCTCGCGAGCTCTGCTACAGCTTCACTGTGTGATAGTGATGGGAATTTCGGCTCTTTTTTGGAGAGCCGGTTCTTTTGGCTCTGCATACTATAAGGAGCCGGCTCTTTCGGCTCCCAAACGGCTCCTCACATTTTATTTATTGTTTTTTTTAAATTAATTTTTATTATTATTGTAGGAGCCATATATTGTTTTGTTTTTCAGTATTCTGGGTTTGATTTATTTGGTCTGGTTGCCACGGTGATGTGTGTGGTTTGGGTCACATGGGTGCCAGCAGATGACAGACATAGGTTACATTAGGGGCTGAATCACCTGCACTAGGGAAGGAGAGAGGCAGGTTTAGGTAGCCGCAATGTTTGTTGACCGATTTTCGTTTAGTTTGAATGCGTTGTAATACATACCAACAGTGTACGGTAAACCATCTCATCTCATTAAATACTTACTTATTAAATACGTCATACGAAACATACAGGACCTAACCTCAGCCTCTCAAGCGACTTTAAAGGATTTGGAAAGCTGCAATAATTATTGCTGTTATTATTATTATTTTATATTTTTTAAATGTTACTATATTTAATTTCATTTTTGACACTGTAAAGCACTTCTGTCAGTGCATTCGGTGTAAAAACGTGCTATATAAATAAAACTTACTAACTATTTAATTAATTTATCAACCAAAATAATGGAATAAACGGCTCCTTAAATCGGCTCACAACGAGGAGTCGTTCACTTTAAAGAGTCGGCTCTTAGAACCGGATCGTTCGCGACACTGTGTGAGTTTGTTATGAGGTTATGAAGAAGGCGGGAGCAGAAGTGAAACTGTGTTTACATCTCTACCATGAACAGACGGTCTTTGCTTCAGGTCCAAACTATATTTTGGATTCAGAAATCAGCGAGGAGACAAACGTTACTGAGACAATCGTTACTGAGACAAACGTTACTGAGACAAACGTAAGAGCGTTTCAAACTCCGTGTCTTCTTGTTTCGGCGCTGACAGCTGCGCTTCACTGTAACTGCGTAGTTTGTGCTGTTAGGTGTTTCCTCCATGGCGACATTTTAAAGTTTAAAAAAAGACAGATTTAAGCGTCAGACTTGGTCAAAGTTAATGTGAGATGATTGTTTAAACATTATAATGATAAAATATGTGAAGGTAAAGCTGTAATTTAACACGGGTGGTAATGTTTGTAAACATTACTGCTGCGCATGCGCATTCCGGGATTATGCAACTAGGGGATTTCCAGAGTTTGTTTACTATTTTAAATGTATTATAATGCATTTAAAAAAAAGTTTATTAATAAAATTATTTAATTATAGAAAGTAAATACTGCTATTGTATGAAAGTGTATGATTTTGTTTTTATAAATCTTTTGGTATATTGTGAAATTATATTATTATTATATTATTATGAATTTCCCCAACTTTCCCACTCAGAATTTTTTTTTTTTTTGCAGTACATTTCAATTACATGTAAAATTTCCATCCATTTATATTACATAGGTTTAATGTAAAGTAAATAATAAACTTAATGTGAAGAAAGTAATTAGATTTATGTAATAGTACTAATAAAGTAACCAGGTTTATGCATTCAGTATTAGTAAAGACTAAAGAGTTTGTTTGTCCAAACCCAAAAGAGAAAATGAATGCAGTCATTTTGACTTTATTAGTACTGTTACATAAATCTGATTACTTGCTTCACATTAAGTTTGTTAGTTCATTTATATTAAAACTATGTCATTCAAACGGATGGACATGTTCTATGCATAAATGGACAAAATATTTTTTTTAAGTTTGTCTTATCTTACTGAAAAAAACTTTTGCTTTTTACTTCTCCATATTTTAGAGGAAGATACTTTTTACAGCTACTCATATCTTACATAAAACACATGACAGAAACATCTTAGTACTGCACTGTACAAATATACTTTGCACTTAGTGTAGCACTAGACGTGCTTTTAACTGTTTGTTTAAATTTGTTTATATTTAATGGGTCACTCTGCACACAAGCCAAATGAATGTAATGTAGAAACAGCATGTTGTGCAGCAGTTGCAGTACAGAGTTGGAAAAGTGCAAACATAATAAATTATCAACCCAAAATAAACAAAAAATAATAAATATTCTTGGTGAGTTTCATGTAGGTATGAATGAGAAGTGACGTGACATTTGACTAATAGGTGGAAGATTTCTCCTTTTCAACTCTTGTGACAGTTGTTTCAGCTGCAGCAGTAAAAATGGAAGCGAAGAAGAGGAAGAGGAAGACGTCAGTCAGGTAATGTGATAAGTAATCAATCCTCACAAAGCTGCTAGCATGGCTGCAGAGTCTTCGTTGTGTTATTCATCTTTCTGAGTTGATCCATCTTTTTCTTTTAATAGTTCACCGATACATGAAGCTGAGTCCTCGAGTCCCAGCTGTCTCTCCATGAAGAGTGATAGATCCATGTTCGAGCCACTCTGCTTTGATAAAGAAAAGACACAGAGGTGATTTAATTTAATGTATTCTGTAAATAAAAAGCCTAATTAGTATTAGTCCTTCTCTAGGATTCTGGTTCCAGAACCAGTGCTATGTTTATGCTGTGTGTTGAGGTAACCCTAACTATATCTGAACTTAGTTGATATCACTCCACGTCCTGCATTTGTTCCAGTCCCCCCCCCCCCCCCCCCCCCCAGAACGATGTCTGCATATATATTTTATATGTTGTATATCTTGTGAATATGTTAACTTGCTGATTTTAGCATTTAACTCAAAACATCACTGTGGCTACACACACCATCACAGAGCTGCTGGCTGTGGATTCTTAGTTATGTTTAGTCATTTCTAGACCTTTCTGAGTTGATCCATCTTTTTCTTTTAATAGTTCACCGATACATGAAGCTGAGTCCTCGAGTCTCAGCTGTCTCTCCATGAAGAGTGATAGATCCAAGTTCGAGCCACTCTGCTTTGGTAAAGAAAAGACACAGAGGTGATTTAATTTAATGTATTCTGTAAATAAAAAGCAAAAAGTCAGCGGATCAAATATTCATAAAGAGGCTTTATATGATTTCTAATTGTTGTGAAGAACTTTCTGAAGTCAAAGGTCAATGGTGAGATCAGGAGTTCAGAAAGTGTTCAGGAGTCTCTGATGTCTGATGCTGTATTATTTATTGACGCTTGGCCAAGGAGAATTAGAGACACTCTCAAAGTTCATCAGAAGTGCCTGAGTCGGTCTCACATTCTGCCCAACTCATCCTGGTGGATCGACTTTAAACCCCAAGATAACACCACAAATACTACACGCCCAGAATGAGTCACAGAGACTGTCTTTACCCATGGAGGTGTTATTGTCAGCATGTTCTAGTCTGGAGACACAGATGTCTGTTTACGCAGATTGGACCGTCAACTGCAAGCTATATACATCCTTACAAAGCTGCTAGCATGGCTGCAGACTCTTCGTTGTGTTATTCATCTTTCTGAGTTGATCCATCTTTTTCTCTTAATAGTTCACCGATACATGAAGCTGAGTCCTCGAGTCTCAGCTGTCTCTCAATGAAGAGTGATAGATCCATGTTCGAGCCACTCTGCTTTGGTAAAGAAAAGACACAGAGGTGATTTAATCTAATGTATTCTGTAAATAAAAAGCCTAATTAGTATAACCGGGGGCTTATGATTGTCCTCACACCCATCCAGCACCTCTCACCCTGGGCATATATACCAAGCTCAGTCTGAACCAAAAGGCCTCTGCACAAATATTGTGAAGCAGTTAGTGTTGTTCAATTGGACATTGGCTGAAGCTGCCTCAGTGAAATCAGACTCAGAGAATATTGTACCACTGTGACCGCTGAAACATCTGGCAGAACTAATGTGTCATTTGTTAATGACCCTACAGCCAGCAGCCCGGGCCATCCAGTTGTTCAGTGTGTGAGGAAGTTTTGGAGGATCCAGTCCATTTACCCTGTGGACACCGGTCATGTAAACAGTGTGTCAGCTCAGACAACAACTGCAAGAAGTGTGGAAAGAAATTCAGAAGAGATCCTGAATACCAGAGAGATTCTGAGGAAGACACTGGTAAGTTCAACTACCTGTACTGCTGCTATTCATCGTCAGTGTTGGGCACCGCATATTAGTCGGTAAAAGTATGGATTACTACTTTTTAGGGCAAGTAAACAAACGAATGAAGCATCAAGTTGCTCTACCCAGTTCAAAGTATGGACCCCTTATACATTTTAGGGGTGCTAGTAAAATGATTGAATACCAAGCATGCATTTGTTTGTTACAGGGATCAACTCAACTAAGAAGAATCTTAAAGAAGCAATGCAAAAGAAATTTGCTTTCATATCTGAAGGCAATGGTGACCAAGGGAGTCTCCTGAACAGCATCTACACAGACCTCTACATGACCACAGGAGAGAGTGCAGTTCCACATGAAGAACATGGCTTTAGACATGTCAAACATGAATTCTCCGAAAAATCAGTCAACCTCAGTGACATCTTCAAACCTTTGCCTGGCCGAGAGAAACATAGAACAGTCGTGACGAAGGGCGTCGCAGGCATTGGGAAATCATTCGCTGTGCAGAAATTCATTCTTGACTGGGCCGAGGGGAGAGAAAACCAGGACATTGATTTCATTTTCAGCCTTGCTTTCAGAGAGGTGAATTTGATTACAGATGAAAAAAGCTTGATTGACCTCCTGACTGAACTTTATCCTGCACTCCAGAGTTTTAAAGATTCAGGTGATTTTGTCAGGGCCAGAGTCACGGTGATCCTGGACGGACTGGATGAAAGCCGACTTCAGCTGGACTTTAAGAACAAGCCAGTAACTTCTGTTAGTGAAGTAACGTCTGTCGGCAATCTTCTTACAAACCTCATCCAGGGTAACCTTCTCCCGCAAGCAAAACTCTGGATAACATCCCGTCCAGCAGCAGCTGATCAGATCCCCGGACAATATGTCGACGTTGTAACAGAGATAAGAGGGTTCAGTGACCCACAAAAAGAGGAGTACTTCAAAAGGAGATTTAGTCATGACCCAGACCTCGGTGAAAAGATCATTTTCCACATTCGCTCTTCACAGAGTCTTGACATCATGTGCCAGATCCCGATCTTCTGCTGGATTTCTGCCATATTGTTTCAGGAGGTTTTTGGGGGAGACGAGAAAGCGGAAGTCCCTCAAACTCTGACTGAGATGATGGCGCATTTCCTGTCTGTCCAGACCAAACGAGGAAACAGAAAATATGAGAAGAAGACAGAGAAGAGCAAAGAGAAATTTCTGGCGACACACCGAGATTTTCTTCTGAAACTCGGACAGCTCGCATTTGTTCAGCTGCTCAAGAACAACCTCATCTTCTACGATGAAGACTTCAAAGACTGTGGCATTGACATCAAAGAAGCAACCATCTGCTCTGTATTTTGCACCACAGTTCTCCGGGAAGAAGATATATTTTCCCAGAAAAAGGTCTTCTTCTTTGTGCACCTGACCGTACAAGAGTTCTTTGCAGCTCTTTTTGTCTATGACTGTTTCACAAACAAGAATACAAAAGAGCTCAACAAGTTCCTCGATCTGGAAAACAAAGAACATACTTTACTTGATCTTCTGAAGATGACAGTTGAGAAAGTGCTGGAGGAGAATCAATGGCCACCTGGACTTCTTCTTGCGATTTCTCCTTGGCCTTATGGTTGAGTCCAACCGAAGAGTCCTTCAGGGTCTGCTGATATCACCAGACCCGAGCCAAGATACCGAGAAGAAAATCTTGACTCACCTCAAAGCCCTACGAAGGAAGACTCTCTCTCCGGACAGTAGTATCAACCTCTTCCAGACCATGGTCGAGATGAGAGATCACAAAGTCAAAGATGAGATTCAGGAATATCTCAAATTGTCAGATCGTTCAAAAACAGAGCTGACTCCCCTCCACTGCTCTGCGGCGGCTTACATGCTGCAGGTATCGAAGAATGATCTGGATGTGTTGGACCTAAAGAGTTACAACACATCAGATGAAGGCAGAAGGAGGCTGATACCAGCTGTGAGGAGCAGCAGAAAGGCTGTGTAAGTTCACCTTCAGTGTAATTTGTACAACAATCAAGTTGCTTTCACTCCTGATCTTCATCATATGCTGCATGAAGAGGACAATGGAAATCACATTCTTGGTTTGTATTTTGTGTATATCTTTATTTTGTGTTTCTTTATATTAGCCTGGCAGACTGCAAAGTCACTGAAGAGTGGGTCCAGCACCTGGTCTTTGCGCTCAAGTTCCCCTACTCTCCCCTAAGAGACCTGGATCTCAGCACCAATGACCTGAAAGATTCAGGAGTAAAACTGCTCTGTGATGGACTGTCGAGTCAATGCTGCAGACTGAAGACACTGAGGTATGTACTATCTGCACCATCAAACTCATGTAATGTGAAACCCCACAAGAGGAACTTTCATAACAAGAAATTTGGCCAACATTGGTTATTGTTGCGCCAAGTACCGAACCCCTACGTTCTCCACCCACTCTCAACCCTGTTCATGAGCTGCTCATCATTTCAAGCCTACCCTGATGGTGCTCTATATAAACACATCTTGAACCTGCATGCTAATAAATCAAACTCTCACCTTCTCAGGTTGTCAGGTTGTCAGGTCACAGAGGAGGGCTGTTCTTATCTGGCCTCGGCTCTTCGCTCCAACCCATCTCATCTGATAGAGCTGGACCTGAGCTACAACAATCCAGGAGAATCGGGAAAGAAAATCCTCACAGAGCTGAAGGACAATCCGCAAATCAGCCTCAGTGAACTGAAGTAATTATAGAAGTTACTTTACTGAACTTTTATGGTTGCAATACAAACCATAAGACTAGATTGTATAGTTTTACAGATCTGTAGTAAATGACCACAATTAACTGTAGTTATTACCATTATAATTAGTTTTAGCAGTTGTTTGTCTCAGAGTTTTAATTCTCATTTTCCTTTGTAGTTTTGACCATGGTGGAATTCACAGGATGAAACCAGGATTCAAGAAATGTAAGTATCTAACTGATTCATTCAATTCTATATTGCAACAATAGAGCCCCATAAATAAAACCATGGTGTAATAAACCATGTAAGCTCTCGCCAACCACTAAAAGTCGCAGATTTACTCTTGTCGACCGGCTTCTTGCTCAATCGCCTTTTCTCTTTTTGGCTTCCTCATTCAACGTCGTCTTCGGTTTTTTCTCCTAATGCTCCTGAATAAAAAGTGTTTTCTTACCTCCAGATGCCTGTGAGCTCACCCTGGACCCCAACACGGCACACAAGAACCTTCTTCTCTCTGAAGACAACAGAAAGGTGACCTGGATGGAGGAAGCAATGTCATATCCCGATCACGAAGACAGGTTCGATCATTGCCAACAGGTGCTGTGTAAACAGGGTCTAGATAAGCGCAGTTACTGGGAGATGGAGGTGTTCGAACCCTTCATTATTGGGGTAACATACAAAACCATTGGCAGGAAAGGGGACTCCGATGATTGCAAGCTGGGAAACAACAGCAAGTCTTGGAATTTCGGTTGCACTAATGATGGTTGTTATGTTAGGCACAACAACAAGAGTACCAATGTATCTTCCCTTTGTTCGCGCTCCAGTCGGGTGGGAGTGTATCTGGACAGGCCGGCTGGCATTCTGTCCTTCTACAGAGTTTCCTCTGACAGTCGGACGCGCCTCCATACCTTCAGAGATCTCAGAGAGTTCACTGAGCCCGTCTATCCTGCTGTGGAACTTCACAGTGCTTCCTCTGTGCTGTTTTGTCAGCCAACATAAAGAAACTTTCACTGCATTCACACGAGTGTAGATTTGCTTGTGGATGGTCAGAAATGATCAAGGGACTGCTGACTTATTCTTACTAAAAATCTTTATCCATCTACACGTTAAACTGCTCCTGTCCGTTCAGCAGAGCTGCCAGGTTTGTCTCTGCAACAAACTTGGGGTATTCTTTCTAAAATCGATTAGTTTATAGATTCAGTGGTTTTTATATGGGTATGTATTGTCATGTGTTCATAACTGAAGTCAGAGGATAGGGCCGTCTAATCCACTAATACAGTAAACATATTTCCTATTTGTGAACCAATTACCATGTAGCATATACCTTATACTGTAGATGTATTGGGTATGTAGGGACATAGAGCAGTCTCACATTAAAAGTCTGAATTCAGTCATATTTCTACAGTCGTGAGCTTCTGGTATCATTACTATGTCAGAGTCTTGGACTTGTTTAGATTTGAGCAAATATCTTTTAAATGTACAGGTTGGATATAGGTATGGTTTTGTAAATGTTTCTGTGTGTTAAGTACCACACTGAATTTTTAGATCGCTCTAGCTGCTACTTCTCAAAGCGAGAACATGGAGCCTAATTTGCAAAGCACATACATAAATACACACAATGTAGCTTGAATATATCTACCAGAATAAACCTGAATCAGAAATGGCTCGCTACATTTCCCAAAACACGGGACTTGAACACAGTTTTTCCTACAAAGACAATGTTGGTGTCTTTCAAGCCGGATCACAATTATTCCGTGACCTTAAACCTTAAAGGTATTTTTTTCTGCCAAAACCCAACCGAACCCAACAGATCATGAAACGATGATATGAATTAATTTTGTTACATTTTTGTTTTGTCCTTCTAAAAGCGGCATGAGATCAGATGACATCAGTTCATTTTTTAAGGCAATGAGAAACAACACAGTTATATTTAGTTTGAGGAGTTGCCACATGTATGTGCATCTGTATAAATGGCTGACTGTCCTATATAATTTCCAACAGTGTAATTCTGTCCATAACACATCTCAGTTTAAATATAAGTGATGATCAGAGCTGATATGTATCGGAAGCTTTAATTACAACTTTATCAATATTAGCCTCTGTGTCTGTTGAGCTGTGTTGGCTTTGACTTTGTTCAGCAGCATCATGTATTGTGTTTAAATTGTGTTCATTGAAGTTGTTTTATCTTTTTGTAACAGTACATTGTACATTGCTGCAAATAAACCTTGATTTTCTTGAAAGTGAACGCTTAAAAGTTTCAGTTTTTGCAAATGGAAGCTTCTGATTGTCTCTGAGTGTTTTCATGTAACCTGATAATATAAAATAAGTTGTTTTCTGTTCTGTTCAAATAAAGAAATCAAGTCACAGATGTCTTCTGAGCTTCACTAAGTAGTAAACAAACATTATTTTAATTTAAATAATATATTTTCTGCACCACATAAGTAGAGAAATGGGTCACAAAAGTCATTTTTTAAAAAGCGTTCTGTGCTCAGGTGCTGCTCTGCCACTGCTGTGGTCATTTACAACACCAAACAATAGGTGGCGCTGCAGTGCAGACCATCGATTCAATGAGTTCTAAATACACTGCACAGAGGCAGCCAATAGGGAAGCGGTCATTTGACGGGTGGTACTGTCATGATTTTGTGTTTCTTGTTTTATTTTGTAATTCTCACCTCTCCTTGTGTCTGTAACTTCCTGCTGCTGCTTTGTTTTATTGTCTGTTCACTCTTTGTTTTTTGGATTCTTGTTTTTCTGATCTCGGGCCTTTTCATTTGACCCTCGCCCTTACTGGGTACTCTGTGAGTTTTGGACTGTACAAACCTTTGCCGCCTCCATTTAGGCCTTTCCTGTTAAGTTACCTCACACAGTAAGTACACCAAGTAAAGATGTACCTGAAGTTATTTCATGCAGTCACTGAATAAAAAAATCTAATAAAAATCCAATTGTAAAACAGTATTTTTATTTCAGACAGCAGTGAAATGTATTCATTGAACTATTTTCTACAATCTACCTATTAAATGTGTCAGTCAAAACAAATACTGCAAACAACAACCGCTCTACTGCGTTTCAGTTCATTCAGATTTAACATGAATGTGTTTCACAGCATTTCAGAAAGTTATCATAGAAAACATATTTACAGAAATCGTGCCTTCTAGTTTCATTCTGAACATGTTGTCCACAGGAATTTGAAAAGCTTGCTAGGAACATACACCGTACACTGGAAATTAAAGAGCAACAGTAGCTGCCTCCATGTTGTGTTGTGGGTCAGCGATGAATGATGCTAAGATGAAGTGGAGGAGGAGGTGGAGAAGGAGAAAGGAGAGAACGGGAGGACAGAGGAAGGAGCTTCAGGAGAGGTGAGGAGCTGATCGCACCGCACCGGGTCATCCAGGTTTATTTCAACAAAAGGGTCGCTGGAGCAAACGGCTGAAGAAAAGAGACACGAGAATTTATAAAAGTTCAGATTGAGCTACAGTTTCTCAACATGATGAAACTTTCCTCTGATAATCTAACGTCTGTTAACTCGGAGCTGGGCAAGTGGGACTGACTTTTAGTGGTTGGTGAGAGCTTGGTGAAATAAAAGGCTGAAAGACAGACGCCGAGCTGGGCTGATGCTGCTGGACTAGTCAGTGATATCAGCTGCTGCTGGGGACCTGGATGATGTTTGGCTGTTTTTGATCAGAAGTAATGTAATCCGAACAAATACTCGAGTACAGCTGAACAAACAGTGGGATTACACTCTGAAACTGGAGGCAACAAATCACAACAATGTTGCTTTAGTAATGTTTTGTTAGTTTGTGTTTTGCATGAATGAAGTATCTTACACGGGTTGTTGTTGTTTTCATTCTGCTGCTCGTCTTCGTATAGATAAGCGAACTTTTGGAGAAGACTGTCCCGTTTGTAATCTGGCTGGTCCTCCGAAGCTGGAGCGACTGAAGGAAAGACAAAGTGAATCGTAGTGTATCAAATATTGTTGATAAATCCATATCACAGGTTGTGCTGTTATACTGAATATCAGCACAGCTGTGGTTTGGTTATAGTTAATCACAGCTGTGCTGTGCTGTGTTTGATCGCTACAGTTTCTTACTTTGATTTGAAGTTGTAACGTTCTCTCCGGTGGAGCCACTTTCCTCAGACTGTACTGTCGTGCCATTGGCTGCTGGAGCAGGTGGAATTTCTTCGGTGGACACTTCGTCTTTAGGGGCCGGTTGATCTGAGATACAACACAAACCAAGGTACGCGTCAGGATTTGCACATACTGTCATGTTACAGTGTTTTAAATTAAACCATTCACACACACACACACACACCAAGGTCGTCCAGGTACACCGGTTCAAAGGTGCCGATGGGTTCGTCGAGATGGTTGACATGAACCGGACGCTGAAGGTCAAATGAGTACGTCTGGAAAAACAAAAGTCAGAAATATTTTAAAAAATGCATCAGAGCATCTAATAACTGCTGACTACATTAACAGGGTGTAAAATATGTATTATAAAGTAAATTACCCTCGAGACTCTCCGGAGTATGTAGAGGATGACACACAGAGCGACGATCACCAGGATGATCAGTACCAGGATCACATAACCTGGAAACAGAGAACCAAGTCAGTTATAGCAGCATTTGGAGGCCATTTATGCAACTTGTGGAATTAATTAATGAGTTATCAAGAAAGTATAAAGAGTTAATGAAACAATGTCTCAGTAGATTTCATTACAAGCCCCAAAATAACCTTCATTAGAAAGTGACATTATGAAATAAAAAGGGAGGTTAAACACAACTGTCATTGGGGAAAATGCTTTAATGAAAAAAAACTTGAAATTTTTGACTTTACAAATCAATATTTTTAAATTAAGTAATAATAAATAAATAAAAATAATATTATTTCACAACCTATTGGTTGATTTAAAGATTTTACACCATTTATATATTTGATAATAATGTATATGTTCATCTATTTATTTAAAGCTGAACGTACTGGATGTTTTTGGTGATTATTCATATCTTATTTTGAATTAGTGAAATAATATTCAAACACCTGTATCACATATTTCACATATATCAGTCATGTGTACAATCTAACGTCTTTGTTTTTTTAAAATTCTGTATATTTCTATTGAAATTATCTAAGAAAACTGGGCACTTAAGTGTGTTTTACACCTTAAGAAACATGTAAAATTATAATAAGTCAATCTCATGGAGGTCATGCTGTTATAGTGGATATCTGCCATGCTGATATTCAGAATAACAGCATGACCTTGAGTGTGATATTTCTTTCAGTTATTTTAAAGATAAATGTTCAACTCTGATGATACATGCATTCAAAAGTGTCAGTGCTGTTATTCTCTATATCAGCACTCATGGAACAAATCTGGTCCAGTCAGATTACTCCGTCTGTATAAAGTAGAACGGAACATGCTGACCCGGTCTCATGAATAAAACAACAAATAATAACAAAACATTCTTACCCCAGGACGAATGATCCTTTTCAATCGTTACTACAACAGACAGAGAGAGAGTTAACGTTTCATTCAAACATAAACATGTCAGTTCATGGTGATACTATTCCACCACCTGTTGGAGAACAGAAGCAAAAACACATTTCAACACTGAACATCAAAACTTCCTCGTCAGTTCAATAAAACAGAGCTGATATCATTGACGAACTGAGAGTTTTACTCTCTATATTTATTTTTCAAATTGACCGTTGCAGTGTCTGTTTTTATGCTCATTATATTTCTCTCGTTTGCCATCACCTCTACCACAAATTCACTTTCACGAGCAGCACACCCTACAGCGTGTTTAATTGATACATTTAAACTCGTTGATAGGCCTCATCCTATCAATCAATCATCATTACAAAGCAGCGATGGAAATATTTTGGTTTAGCAGATTTTCATACAAAACTGAACCCACTGAACTCCTCAAACAATGTTACGGAGGCTGAACTATTTACTTGAATTCACAGAGATATCTAAGACGAAATAATTTTGACTATAAAATGTCCATGTTTTAATCTCCCAGAGGCCCAAAGGTGATCTTAAGATGACTTGATTTATCTGATTAACAGTCCAAACAAGCACCAAATATTCACTGCTGCAAGCAGAAAATATAATGAATATAACCTGTATATATGAGCCTGCAGCACTTTGCATGAACTTGGTCTGAATGTGTTAGTGTGGCAGCTCAGACTGTAGACATGACGTCGTTTGTCGGGTTTTTACGGACACGCAATGAACTGCTCTAATTCTAAATTCTAATTCTTTAAAGTGCTAATGTTTATTTTTGAATGTTTAGCTTAAGGTGACATACATTGTGTGTGTGTGTGTGTGTGTGTGTGTGTGTGTGTGTGTGTGTGTTAGCGTGGCAGGCAGTTACAGAGAACACGACATGTGATGGTTGTGGTTTGCCACACAGGAAGACAAACTCGGAGCACGCGGCTCGCAGACTCTTGCTTTTGCACTGGTGAGCTACCTGGCTTTGATGAGCTACTGTCCGTTGCTGTAGAAACCATAGTCGTCACGGCAACGCTTTCACCACCTTTCCCGCTCTTTGGCACACTAGTCGGGGCTATCGTCTTTGCTGTTGTGTCGGCTTCGACTTCCTTTGTTGTTGGGTTAACGGTTACATTGTCTTTCTGGTCAGCTCCGGGTGTGAACGTTTGAGGCTGTGAAAGACATCAGAGGGAGATCACAGTCTGAGCCCAACAATAATCTGCTTTGTCTCAATTAATCTTCACGTTTGAAACAGTACTTGACTGCATTAGAAATACATCGGTTCCCTACAAAACTCTTGTACGTAGGCACAAGGTAATGGACGGCAGCTGTTACCTGTGAGCCTTGCAGAGATGAATCCGTTGCATTCACTGTTGTATGACTCTGAGGAGACGAGGGGGTCGCCGTGGAGTTAATATTGTCACCTTTAGGTTTTGTGTTTGCCAATGGGGCTGGGGTTGAGCCTATGTCAGACATGGAGGAAACAAACATGAATTAGCCGTGCCGTCCAAACACTTTGACACCGCAGGACATCTACAACAAGACAAATGCAGGACGTGGGCACTGTCACTGGTAATAACACCCAATAGATTCAGGGTGTCATCGGACACATTATCAGAGTTGACATGACATTATGCAGAGAAAGGGCAAGAAACAACAATACATTAAGCGCAGTACAGCTCAGATGAGGATGCAGAATATCATAGTGTATGTCATATACATACTGTCATATGCAGAAGAAGATCCCTGCACTACAGGTGAGTAAAGTTCAGTAAAGTTAAAAGACAGTTTAGGACACGTCAGGACAGTAAAGTACAGCAGTGGTTCCAAAAGAAGTTTTATTTTAGTACCACTGTCATTATGTCCATAGAGGCTGCCGAGCCTGGTTACACCCAGCTCCTGTTCTGGCACGACACCAGCTCTGCTCCCTGTCAGCCACTAAAAGTCAGTCCCACGTTTACTCTTGTCCGGCGGCTTCTTGCTCGCTCACTCTCTCCTTTTCTCTTCTTAGCTTCCTCCGTCAGCATCCTCTTCACTCTCTCCTCCTCTGCCAATATGTCCATAGGAGCTGCTGATGTCCGGTTACATTGACCAGCTCCTGTTCTGGCACGACACCAGCTCTGACAAAACCACCTTTTCCTGGTGGTCCACCTGTCACAGGCTAACAAACCATCAGGAAACAGGCGGAGCAGCCGGAGGACATCAGAGGGAAAAACAGAAAACCTTGAAATCAGCGTGCTATTGCTGTTTTAGCCGGGTTTGGGAACAACTTTAGTTTAGTACATGGAAGAACACAATAAACGGCTGGTTAATCAAGTCTGTTGTCACTGTACCTTCATTAGTACGCTCTGGTGCATCAGTAGGGTCATTTTCTCCTCTGGAGACAGAAGAAATCACTAGAACTGAGACAAACAGAGAGAAGTTACTATACCAGGTCACCAAACTCCTAATAAGAGTGACAGGTTGTCATGGAAACAGGTGGAATCAATTACAATTCAAAGCTATTGTCCAGATGTAAATGAAACATGTAGAAATATATTAAAACATACTTAAAGTACCACGAGTAAAAGTATCACCCATTTCCATTAAAGTGTTCATCAGTGTTGTGGTCAAGACCACCTAAACCAAGACCAAGACCGGAGTGTATCAAGACTGGAACCAGTCTTTGAGGGGTCCAGACCAAGACCAGACAGTAACAGTAGTATCAGACTTTAGACTGTCAGTCATTCAGTGTCTTTGAATGTGACTGATCTTGAGGACCTTCATCGCTTCAATGACACAGCAGTGGAACTGAAATACTCGAGTACAGTTACCTAAAGCTTTAGCTTGAGTAAATGTATGAAGTTACTTTCGTTAACTCTGCTGTGCAGTTTCGTGATGGCAGAGCGCTGCTGCAACAACTTTTCAAACGTGTGAAACTCTGATGTGAAAACACGAGTCGATCCGTAGAAGAAAGAAAAGTAGGACGGAAGACGGAAGGACATATTTACATTTTTATTCTTCTTCTGAGCTCCTGTGGCGTCTGACCTTTGACCTCTGCACTGCCGCTCACTTGTTTCGTCTCTTAACGTTATCAAATCTTTTTAAACTAACGTTCCACGTCTGATATTTGGAATACGCGAACACGAACAAGCTAAACACTTCACGTTTAAACGTTCTTTAACAAATCAGGTAGAAACGAACAGATCGAATGAGGCTTGATGTCCCTAAAAGTTATTTTGAGAAAGGTCCTTGAAGTGACAGTAAAAACTTTTTGTTTTTCTAATTCGAATCCTGATGAATCAAGTTTGCTCAGTGATGCTTCCTGCATGCACCAGGAGTTCCTTGAGTCCTTGAATGAGCCCTTTTTATTTTATTTAAAGTCATTCAAGGACATTCAAGTGTAGATTTAACATTAAAATCAAGGCCTTGAAAGTTTTGACTCGGTGAGAGAGCGAAACCACGAGGTTGAGTCGACGGGCGTCAAAACAAGCTGAACTTGAATTTGACATGCAAAGCGAACAAACGTGGATTTTCTCTTCTGTTTTTTTTCTTCTCTCTCTTACTTTAAACAAAGTTTTCTGATTTTCATGAGCGTTCAGTAACACGTCAACAAAAGTTTGGAAGCAGGTTGGTGTTTGAGTTGAACTCACCGAGGAAGCAGAGGCGACTCAGCAGCTTCATCGTGATGACCAGTTTATTTCTGTCTAAAAATATCAGACAGATGGTGGATGGTCATCGGCGAGGCAGCTTTGTTTCCTTTGTAGTTTCTTTAATTTGTTCCTTTTTCCACGACCGTCGTCCTCAAACTCGACTCTCACTTCTTCTCCGCGAGCTTTCCGCCTTGTGCTCTCTCTTCCTCTCTCTCTCTCTCTTCCTATCTCTGCAGCTCTCTCACTTTATCTGCTGCTTCCTCTGCTTTTCTCTGTATGTAACACCTGATTTTAAATTTTAGACGGCTATTGTCATGTTATTTTTTTATGGCAAAGCTTTCAGTTCCTTTTTGATGGTGAGAACTTGAATTATAGTATAAAACACAAACCTTAAACATGGAATCTACAGTGTTGTAATAATAATAGAAAATGTTGCAGCTTGTTTTTGTGCATTACGGTAAAATTCTGTTGTTTTTTTTCAGTGCAGATGTTGAACTGCTGCGGAGATTTCTTCTGATTCTTTGAACCTTTAAATATCATGCTGTGTGTGGACGATGTAATCCACAGATTCTTTCAAACTTCATGTTGAGAAACATTCATCTTTAAATTGTTGCACTTCTTTCCTGTTTCACACGATGGAAAGTAAAAGTCCATCAAGGTCCAAGAAGAAACAGTTTTCTCAAGTTCAGTTTGGACCTTTTGGGATGAACTGGACCGCTTGTTGGAACTCTTGCCAGAATTTTACCGTAATTTATAAAATAAAAAGTAAAACTTTGTTTTAATATTACGGTAAAAGCACATTAGCCCTGTTGATTTCATGTTAAAGGTTGGTGTTTTATTCCATATTTACATATACAGGTTTTTACCATCATCATATGGTATGAATGCTGCATAAAAATCGAGGTGTTTCACTGTACAATTAACGTTCATTTAAAATACGACTTTATCCTGTATAAATGATCTTAAAATGCTGAGTGAATACAGGTGTGGCAGTGGAGTGGAGGCTGTTATATCGGATTAATGAACGTGATTTTGAAATCCCATGGCTGTGATGTTCATTCATACAAACTTCTGGTAGTAACTTTTGTGTAGTGTGCATCTAGTTCCCTTTATCCTTCTTCATCACCTCTCCTCGTGCCTTTTTGTCTCTGGTACTTTTTCTTTCCGCCTACATCCTTCTCTTTGTCTTATTGTTGTCTGCATTAACCTTTTCCTCCCCGCACTCCTCTATTTCTCAACATGTCACCCCTCTCTCTCTCTCTCTCTGTGCAATGCACTCCCTGTGTCTCTCTATCTGTCGCTCAGTATTCAGGAACTGAGTCATCGACCACAACGCTACATCGACACAGGATGCTCGCTCTGTCTTTAACACATGCAACCTGCTTAGCACTAATTCTCAACAGCATGAAGCCGCCGCGACTTTGTGCTAAAACTCCAGAGCAAAAGTTATTTAAAAACAGCTTTTGTGATGTGACTCTGCACGAGTTTCCAGCTCATGCTTTGCTACAAGTTAAAAAAAATGAGTTTGTCGGTGTCTGTAGTGGAAAAAGTGCTCGCATCCTCCACTTAAAGCAGCAGTACTACATAACATATACATGTGTACTATATGTATGTACTAGAAGTAAAACCCTTTAATGTGCAAGCACATAATGTGTCTCAATGCACTGTGTTGCTGCCATGTGATTGGCTGATTATATATATCAGGTTGCAGGTGTAGCCAAGTTTGTGAAAGGTCGACACTGAAACGAGATTTTTACTTTACAGAAGGAAAGATTTAAGATTTTATATCACATAAAAACAACAAACAAAAAGTAAACAAATGTTAAAATATATATAAAAATACCACCTGACATCTTTACATGCATAAATCTGAATTTTATTGATCAATCATTGCTCATGAATCAAAAAAAGTGAGGTCTTTGTAATGAGAGTCTAAGCAGAGATAAGTGATGGCGTCATCTGCAAACAGACACACCACAGTGATTCCAGCTAACAATAATATATAAAACAAGTCTTTTTTTTTTACAGTGTATTTACCGTAAAACGTCACACCTGTCTGTAGCCAAAATCACATCATGGAATAAAATGTGCTTCATTCAATATGATAACATGAACAAAGCTACGAGAGCGTAGACCAAGCGGAGCGGGCTGAGATCTGCTGTGGACGACGATTGTGAAGTGGAGTTTTCATGAGCGTCCATCAGTGAAACGTCTGAAGGAGAGACGACAGAGAAGACATTAAAATACAACATTTTATCAGAAAACTTGGCATTGCTTAACAGCACAAATTAAATCAATAGTGAAATGAATGAATCAGAAGTAGTTATGAGTCCAGTTTGAACCATTCAAAAAAAGTTTCAAAGCCCAAACAGAAACAATCAGACACGGCAACACTGTGCTAACATGAAGAAGACAGCTGAGTGAACATGAGTTTACCTGAGGAGGGATTCTCTTCATCTGACCACGGTTGTTCAACACCCAGATCTTCAGGTATGTGTACTAGATGTGTTGGAAAAGCTTCATAATCTAGTTCATCATCTTCAGAAAAATCAAGGACAGAAAAAGCATAAAAGTTACCACAGTGGGAGCGATGAATCACAAAAATGTTCCCATGTTAGGGTCGACGCTACAGGACTTTTCCTGACGCTCTTTAAATAAGTGTCAGTGCAGACAGACTCTACAGAAGGCAACGGTGTCTGCGCGCTTCTTGAAAACTGTTTTGGCGACCACAGACGGACGGTTCAGAGAGGGAGCTGACCACAGCATGAAGAAGTGCGAACAATGAGAACCTGTGACGCCTTCACTTAAACAGCATGAAGATGCAAAACTGGGGTGAGGTTAGTAACAGTAAGCAGAAGAAGACGGAGAAAAGGGAAGTTGACATGACATTTGTTGTGTTCTCATTGTTCTGTAGCCTGTTATTAACAGTATCAGATCTCCTTTAAGATGTTTTCTGTATGTGAATTATTATTGGAAGTTAAAGCAACATTACATCAGACACGGCAGCAGCTGATATCACTGACTAGTCCAACAGCAGTCAGCCCAGCTCGGCCTCTAGACTCTTTCATTTTCTCTTTTTAGCTTCCTCCGTCAACATTCTCTTACCATACCGGCTCCACTACCCGGACCTGTGAACCTCTTCTTCTTCTTTTTCTTCTTCCAGGCGGTCCAAAACTCCCCCGGTGCTCTAAACTCAGCCCAGCTAACAAACTGAGCTAACAACAGCTACAGTTTACTTCACTGTCCATCAGGAAACTCAGAAAACCTTGTAATCGGCGCGCTATTGCTAATTTACCCGGGTTTGAAACACAACACACTGTGATCACAGTCAACTTGTTAATCGAGTCTGTTGTAACTGTGTCTTCCTACCACATACCATAATCATACCAGAATGGGTCTTCAGTAGTTTGTCCACTGGAGAGAGAAGAAATCGCCAGAACTGAGACAGAAACAGAGAGAAGTTAATATACAAGGTCAGGACAGGTTGTCATGGAAACATAAAGAAATATTTTAGCATCAAAACACACTTAAGGTAACAAAAGTAAAAGTATGACCCGTTTCCATTAATCAGTGAGTCCAAAGTTACATAGTGTGAGCAATTCATGCTGCAAAGTCTTCGACTTTCTTGACATGGATTGATCTGGGTTTCGGTTCAGTACGACACGACTACTGAAACTGATCTCATCACGTCATCGAGGCAACACTTTAAAGCAACGCACGCTTACCAGCAGCCAACATCATCAGGAAAATCTTCATCACTGCCATCGCCAACACCTCCTGTCTTCTTATTCCAATCAGTCAAACGTGAAAACACGAAAGTAGAAAATGTTGTCTCTCACTTCTGTCTCTGAAGTAAAACAGGAACCAGCAAACCACAGACGGACCCTGATTGGTTTACTTGACTCTACTTTGCTTTAACATACCAACCGCATTGAGTACTGCTCTATCCCACAGGTTGCACTCACTCGCCAGTATGGTGTCAGATTGGGTATCGATCAACAGATCAGCTTTTCTGGGGTCGGGTCGCAGTGGCAGCGGGTTTATCACGGCGTTCCAGGCGTCCTTCTTCCAAGCAACCATTCCAGCTCCTCCCAGGGGAAGTGTACAAGATCGGTCATGTCTCATGACCACTTTTTGAATCGTCTGCACTTTTACTTGGTCTTGTCTCGGACAAAGAGGATTTTATTCCAAGGCCGGTTGTTACGACGGTCAACCAAGGTGTTTTATTTCACCAACATTGAACCATTTCACATACAGACTTAAAACTACCAAGAAAGCCGTCCTTCTACCATCTGCTTGTAGTGGAAAGCCTTATATACCCTACTGCTGATACCAACCTAGACCCTGACACAGTCTGGGGGAATGTGGTCCTCCCATTACAACCCAACACAACAAACTGTCACACGAACACCCTAAAATACATTTACACCATGAGTTAGTCTACATGCTTCAACTGTGCCAAACATTTCAAAAAGAACACCATCGACTCCTCGTGAACTGCCCCCCTACACCGATCAGCTCATGGTACGTCCCGGAACATTTAAATAGTGCTCGGCTACCCTGGAGAGAAGACAAAAGGTGAGTGACTAACACACACACACACATTTTATTTAGAATACTGCACATTCACAGCGACACAACCCTGCCTGACCTGGTCTGAATACCCCTCACCTCACCATCTCCTTACAAGCATGTAAGAGTAACTATCTAGAGCCAGTTCTGGGTGGTTGAACATGGCCTGTGTGGATGTAAACATCTCACTCTGAGGTAACAAACATAACACTTTTTATTTTCAGGTGATGAAAACATAGTTTTCTGTAAATCTTACACGTCGGACCTTTAATTGCTGTGTTGCAGTTTTCCCAACATTAGAGTTTAATCCATGCGTGAACCTAAATTAAAAAAAGGTCAATCCCCATGTTGTGTGTGTGTCTTGTGTCGGACCATTTCATGTCGTAACACCAGTTTCTTCCTGGAGTCTCCGCTGGTTACCTGGCAGCTGCGTAACCCCAATAAAACCACCCTGAATCAGCTTCAGCCTCCACAAACAACATAACATGATGATTAAGAAACTTTCGAGGGGCTGATCTGAGGATTTTTCCAACTTTTACAAGGAGGAGATGCAGCAGGTGCTGATTAAAGATCATTAACTAAGAGCGGAATTGATTTTAAGTAAGAATAATGTGTTTATTTCCCAAAATATAAACTTAATGCTTCAAAAAAGGAATGTTCTATCTATCCTGACGTGTTCCCTTGGTTGTACTGCATTATATAAATAAGCAAAGAAATGATGAAATCTGCATGACAGACTTTCTGAAAATCAGATTGTCAAAACCAGTTTATTCATTTTCACGTTCATTTTGGCAAATCATTTCCAAAAGGAGACAAGAGACGGTAAAAAAAAAAGGGAAACATGTCCCAGCTGTGGTTCACCAACAGGTGGCAGTGTCCAGCATCCTGTAACGTCTCCATGGTGACACAGTTTAATGATGAAGACGCCTTTTAGAGTTCAGATCTTGAAAACAGTATTTGTGTTGTTGACTTGAATGACAGCAAAAAAAACTTCAACAGGACAAAAATGAAATTAATTTATAAGAAAAGCAAACACTGAACACTGAAAGCGATGAAACACACAATGAGAGAAGTGCAAATTAGATCCAGATCTGATATTTGATCTTAGAAGACATTAAAAATACATCTTCGTTTCATTTTTGCGTCTCGGGTTCTTGCACTAAAATCTCTGTAATAAGGCTTCGTCATTATTCTGCGCGTATAAAGACACATCAGGACAAACAGGAAGACACGACTGATCACCGATCACCGAACCTTTTCGATTCATCTTTAAAATTTAAATAACAACAATGATTAAAACAAGTGAACACAGTCACTGGACATGTGGAACCAGGCTCCATCATTTCTACAAAATAACACAAAGCAGGAGAGACTTCTGGAGGGAATGGTTTGTTAAAACAAAAAAATGAATTACATTGATCGGATAACTTGCAGTTGTTGTGTTTTTTTGTGTTGATGAATGTTTTTATTTATTTATTTCTATTTATGATGCAAGTTTTCCATCCTGAGTTTGAAGGAATGTGATTTTTAAAATGGCTTTAGCAGGAAGTTTGCCAACAATAAAGCTGTGTCTCAATTCTCTCACTTTTTGGCTACGTAGCCGAAGAGGAAGGACCGCTGGCATTGTGGCAGAGGAAGCTGCCGGAGCTGGAGTTGGTTGCGGTAACTAGAAATGTAAGTTGTGCATGTGTTTTAGATTCATATTTTGGCAGTCAAATGTCGCTTTTGCTCTGCAAGGTTGCTATTTGGCAAGAAGAAGAGCGGTAAAATGTCGTGATTGTCATTTGTGGTACTCAAATTCTTAAAAAATTCACACTATAGCAGGAAATACAGTACAGTAAGTGTACACAGAGTTCTACATAGAAGTGTATTAACTAAAGTATTCAAATTGAGACACAGCTATGGTCTGGTTTTAATTTTTTTCACATTAATTAGTTGTGCAAAAATGTCAGAAAACATCATGTAGAACGATTTGCACATACATATCATACATGGATATACCTTCAGAGTGATCTTCAAATCATTCCCATCTACATACATGGTAAATATCCACATTTACATGGGAAAAGGTCAAAATATTCAAGTGCTGCCAGGAATATCAACATATTGTACATACAAAACTATGTATAAAACAATATTTTATCACATTAATGACTCATATATGTTGCATTACCTCTCAGTGTGCATGTTTTGTGCTTGTACTTTTCGAAGCCTTCGGTCTTCTGCTGGTGGCCACTAAGCAGCTCCTTGTTCATGTTTTCACCAACACATTACTCCGGTTACTCCTCGTCAGGGCAGTCCGGTGCGATGCTGTGCTCCTGGGCGATGGCGGCCAGCTCCTTCAGGAACTCGGCATACAGCACGATGGCGAACACTCGGCTCTTGGCTTGCGGGGGAATGGGAGGGCAGGGCGGCAGGACGCCAAGAGGAGGCAAAGCCAGGGCGTTCTTCACAGATCCATTCGGAAGAGACGGGTCCAGGATGAGGTCGCCGTCCTGAGACTGGAGGCACTCTGGGACACATGGAGGAAATGTTATACTGTATATACATGAAGGTGTACATGCTTCATCCCTGCATCTACAGCTCTCCAACAACAGATCTGAAGCTGCTGGACAAGAGTAAATGTGGGACTGACTTTTAGTGGTTGGTGAGAGCTTGGTGAAATAAAAGGCTGAAAGACAGACGGCGAGCTGGGCTGGACTAGCTTCAGGCACTAAAACCTCCAGCTGGGAGGGGTTTCATATCCTGTTTGTATGTGCTGATGTGTGTTACTTTACCTCTGAACTTGCTGTCTTGGTCTTTCACTAACAAGAACCTCCAGGCCTGAGTGACGAGGGCAGAATAGTCAGGTCTGGCCGCCATGAAGCGCTCTATCTGAGCACGCACGGACACCAACACCTACATTAGAAGTCAACACAGTATCATTCTTTACATGACTCAGACAATTGAATAAAATCAGAAACATCGTGTGTGTGTGTGTGTGTGTGTGTGTGTGTGTGTGTGTGTGTGTGTGTGTGTGTGTGTGTGTGTGTGTGGATGTTACCTGGTATAGCGTTCGTACGTTGGGCTGGTTGTGGTCGTCCGTGCTGAGCAGGAAGGATCTCAGCAGAGGTTGCGGGTACGACACCAGCTGTGCCAGGATGCCCGTCACCAGCAGGTTCACAGCGATTGAGTTTTCCAGAAGGTTCTCCAGCCGGGACAACAGGACGCTGATGAATGGACCTGGGGCATCATGGGAGACTGCAGGTTAGTGTCTCTGTAAACACAACACATCCTACAAACCAGTTTGTTTCAAGAAGGTATTCAGCATGAAGTTAAAGAATGTCAGAATACCATTTACTCCCATTTACACTGACTTAACCCTCTGGGGTCCGATCAAAAGCTTTTGCAATTGAGGGTGATTGCTCGGACCATCAAGTACTAGACGTGAATTTCTGATATAGACCTCTTGTTTTTCAAACAGGCGGTCATATTTTTACATTACATTAAACTAATGCAGTTTTCTAATGTTCTTCCATGACGATAAAGACACAGTCTGCTGGTAGGACACGGGTTACTCAACCATAAAGCCTCTTTCAATTTATCTAATGGAGGTTTTCTGCTCCAGAAAGCTTCAACATCTAGTTTACTCGTGCCTGGAAGCACAGACCTGTAAAGGGAACTCCGTGCCCTCTGCTGCTTTCCTTACAGCTGCTCATCATCTCCTCTCCTTCCTCTTCATCTTCCTCCTCGCCGTCATCCCACAAGGAGCTAAAGACAAATTCTCCGCCAAGTTCTTCCTCCTCTTCCTCCAGCGTTTGCCTCAGCGCTTGGACCCGCTTCCTGAATGTGCTGATGTCATCTGCGATGTCGTCACAGTCTGGCTCCACGCCCAAAGACAGCATGAGCTTGCGGTATCGAGACAGGAAGTCGTCAGTGTTGGTGGCTTTGCCACCTGGTGGACTCGGAGACTTGGCCAAAGAGTCGTGTGGCTCAGGTTCTGAATAGCCGTTGGGTAAAGCCTCTAAACATGGCGTGGGATGTTGTGCGTTGTGGCGTGTGTGCATGTGATTAGTGATAGTAGTTGTGAGGTCACTCAGTTTGCAGTTTTGTGTAAGTGTGTTGTCTTCATCAAGGTCATCACATTTGTGGATGATGTGATTCTTGGCATTGAAACCATTGGTGAAAAACGGACGTCTCTTTGGCTCTCCTTGTACATCCATCCTCTTTATCTCATCTTCCTCCTTCCATCTCCACATCTCCTTTCCACAGTCCTCACTCCTCCTCCTCACCTCCTTCCCATAATCCTCACTCCATCTCCTTTCCTCCTTCCCTCCATCCTCGCTCATCCTCCTCGTCGACATTATGCTGTTAACTGTTTCTATTACCGTCCTCCCTGTTGTCGCCAACATCGCTGTCATCGTTGTCGTCGCTGCTGTCGACACTCGTTGGCCGTTCGAGATGCTTCCCCTCGCCCGCCGATTTGCAGCCATGATTCGCTCCAAAATGGCCGCCTTTGTGTCTTTCTGGGCGACGAGATCGTAGACCAGAACGTCGTCCTGAAACTCGGACTCCTCTACATACGAGCCGTGCACCAGCTTAGTCGCGGTGCGTCGCATCTCCTGGATGTGTCGAGGAGGTAGAGGAGGAAGTGCGGCAGTGGAAGTGCAGCCGTTTGCTAGCATGCCTGATAAAGAGAGATCGTCCTCTGCAAAAATGTCGTCCCACTCCAGCTCCAGGGCAGAGCTGGCTCGTCCTGCCTGGTTGCCTGTGGAGATGGTGTCTGAGGAGGATGGGGTAGGGGAGACGGCCAAAGGCGGAGGAGTGTCAGCCACAGAGCAGATAGAGTCACTCTTGACTCGTGTTATGACCTCCTCCTCTTCTTCTATGTCATCCCCTGGCGTGTCAGATCGGTATTCTTGAGGCGAAGGGTTGATCCCATCATACGGAGCTGACCAGAACTGACATGCCCTGCAGGAAAACAAAACTCATCATGACTGAAATAAAGTGAAATCTTATTAGTTATTCTCCAAAAAAAACCCAGGATGCATGGATCACCCTTGTTCATACCAACCAGCATCCTATGAGGAACTATTGAGCTACACCTCAGCTACGGTCGTGGTTTATTACTAGTTGTGTTGACTACTTGCTCGAAGACAACAATGGCAGCTGTTAGAGAGGTTAACGTAGTTAAGTATTTCTTCATTGAAAGAGCAAAGAACGCGACAGAAGGACTTTCTGGATTGAAAAGATGTTTTCGCTCTTCGGATGACTTTGACTGCCTTATATGGTTCGTTGATCTCATCGGTTGATGTGATACGGTGATAGATGGTTCATCCGACCACAAGCCAAGTATTTCTTGTTAGTGCCTGCCCTTTTTCAAACTGTTTCCGATGACGACTCCCTAGATGGTTCTGTGCAGCAATTGTGAAAGCTCCAGAGATTCCCTAACTTTTCCTCTAACACCTTTATCGGGTTTAAAATCTTCATTCCTGCAAATCATGCCCATTATCTTCAGCTGTACTTGAAATGCAGTACCAAACACTTTTAAACAAGATGTCCCTAAGCAATCAGCGCTCCTCTGTGAAAGTGAAATATGTGCAGAACTATATTAAAATGGCCCAACTATCTATCCATTTTCCATAACCAGCAGTACCTAAGGTACTAGGTTGATCCATAGTCCATCCCCTGAGTTTATATTAGAGGACATGAAGTTAAGACTGACCTGTGGGAAGTGGAGATGGCCTGACGGGCGTCCCAGAGGTAGTGGAGATAGTTTACATCCATCAAAAAGTCTGAACCGCGACAGTAACCAACACTGTCTGATACTGACAGATCTGACGAGACAGAATTGAAGTTAGCATAAAGATATGTTAGATGGTTGAACTGTAGGTGTGTGGGTCGTACTGACCTGCTCCTTTGGGCCAGTGGATGTGGTGCTCTGAGTGTACATTTGTTTTGTCCAGGTTCTCAGGGCACCAGGAGGGCATGAGGAGCAGGAATGAGGCAGCGCTGGAGGAGTAGCAGTCCCTCTGCTTTAAGGAGCAGCGCTGCTTCCTGGTCAGGTGGCTGCAAGGAATCAGATACCTGAGGACACGAGGCCGGATCCTGGTCAGTCACAGCAAATATCACGGCTGAATCTGATGCCAGAAAACGCTTACTGTTCAGACAAAACGTTCAGACTGACCTGAACACCAGCTGCAGCATGACGTCTTCACAGAAGAGACCAATCAGAGTCCTGAACAGAGCCAGAGACACTGTCCCCAACTGACAGAGACGCAAATGGTTAAAGGTCAAAGTGAAGCCCACTTACTTAGAGTCACAGATCATCAAACAGTGGATTGTAGTTCAGTGTGTTACCTGGAAAGGTGTGTTGACCCTGCTGACCAGTGTGTCCAGGATGTGCACGTTGTCATGTGTGTGCAGCAGGATGAAGGACAGGAAGGGCTGCAGGAGGGCGGGCTCAGGGATGGAGCGCAGGAAGAGGTCCAGGTACGCCGTGGTGGTCATCACCTCCTCCACGGTCAACTACACGCATGCATGAATGTGATAACATTAAAAACTAAACTGTAGTCAAACCCTGCTAATTATTATATTATTAGTGTTGAATTTTCATCTGGGAAACAACATAAGTGTCCTGACCCAGTAGTGCCATATGGTGGAACCACAAACCCTCTCGAAATCAGGAACAATAGGGAAATACAGACGTGGTGTTCCACAGGGTTCAATCCTGGGTCCTATTCTCTTTTCACTGTACATGCTCAATAATTATCTTATTATGCAGACGATACCCTGCTATATTTCTTTAAATGAAATGACCTCAGTCAAATCTCTACCCTGCAAGACTGCCTAACAGCTATCATTGGATGTCAGATAACTTCCTCCACCTTAACTCAAGACAAAACAGAAGTCCTCATCACCATCATCAGTAGTAGTGTATCGGTCCCCCCAATGTGAAGAACACCTACAAGTTCTTTGACCAACACATGAACTTTTATCAACAGTTATTTTTATTTTGTCAGTTTGTCTCTTCTCAATATCTAGAAAAGGTCATCCATTTGCGTCTCCTCCTGCCTTGACTACTCTAATTTACTCATTTGTGTCTTGACTTGGTCCAAAATGCAACCAGACTTGTCATACGTCACACGTTACGCACCTGTGTTGGCTGATCTACATTAGCTACCAGTTATACGGACTGGCACGACTTTCTAATGCTTGCTTACTCACCTTGTGCAGAGCTGGAGCCATTACAGGCACCAGGAAGCCGTTGTAGATGTAACCCAGCAACTGAGACCGGATGGAGGGATGAGCGACCTGAGATGGACAGACAGAGTTAGCTACAGCACTACTATTCATTGCATTGGTGTGTGTGTGTGTGTGTGTGTGTGTGTGTGTGTGTGTGTGTGTGTGTGTGTGTGTGTGTGTAGATTACCTTGGTAACAGCACTACAGAAGTCCAGTGAGTGCAGGAAGTGGACGAGGGCCGGGACCTGTTGACCCAAACACCATCGTTCATTTATACCCGTCCCCTTTTTCCCGCATATAAAACCTTCATTTATCCTCCATCCTCCACTTAACCTCATTCTGTCATTAACAACCAATTCATCGCTGCCATGACGTCATTTATTAATTCATTCACTCGCTGTGCGGGTCGTCATAGTTACCTGCTGCCAGTCGTCCTCGTCCAGGTAGTGCCAGTCCTCACTGTAAACCTGCAGCCTGGCTGGAAGGGACGAGTACAGACCGGACAGACCTGTGGCCAGCACCTACACACACACACACACACACACACACACACACACACACACACACACACACACACACACACACACACACACACACACACACACACACACACACACACACACACACACGGGGGTTAGATATACACACACACAGACACACATGCTTTTGTGGAAATTAAATTCCAGCGCAGATTAGTGTGTTATTTTTATAACCTGCAGAGAATGAGGACACCTATAAACAGACGAGAGACAGGAAGAGGAAACATGTGAAGTTACAGCTGTCAGATGATTAGCTTAGCATAAAGACTGGAAACAGTGGGACACAGCTAGCCTAGCTCTGTCCAAATGACTCATTAATTAACAGCTTGTATCTTGTTTTGGACATGGAGGTGCGAGCTCGAGGTGCTAGAACCAGGCTAACCAACTCCTGTCTATAGCTCAATATTGATGATGATGATGATGATGAATCAGTCTTCTCCTGACAACCAAGTGTACACAAAACTATTCCTTTCATAACAGAGGAAGAAAAAGAGAAATGAGTTGAGAATTAAAGGAGAAAACATTGTCATCATCATCGTCAACAGCCTCATCAATAACAACAACAACAACAACATCAGCAGCAGCAGTCTTGTTAACAATCAGGCAACCGTCCAATCACGTGCAGACTTACTAATCCCTCTCTCTGCGTACGAGCCAATCCTGCGCTGGGTTACTAATCTAATCTGCTGCATGAAGATTGAGGTCAGAGTGGTTTAAGTCTGAGACACACACACACACACACACACACACACACACACACACACACACACACACACACACACACACACACACACACACACACACACACACACACACACACACACACACACACACACACACACACACACACACACACGGCTTTGCTCGCCCTTTCACACACACACACACACACTCCCTCCCTCTCTTTCTGCCACACAAAGCAGAAACTAGCAGAGACGGAGTCGACACCGGTGACCACTGGGGACGAGAGGTTTCCCGTGCACACCACACATTTGTTGCTTTAATGTTCTTCTGTCTCCACTGTTTCGCCACTTTTCCTGCATACACGGACACCGTGAGGAAACGAGCTCATTAGTTTATTACATAATGAGAAAACAATGCAGACCGGAGATGAATGGAGAACTGTACTGTACCACTCATATAAACAGCCATCCCATCCACTGAAGACTGAGTGGCTTCTTATTCTGTATGCACACACTCGAATGTAGTTTAGCTCAGTTGATGGGGTCTGTGTGGGAGATCAGTTATTTTAATTGCTATCATTGCTATTCATTTGTTTCGATGCATCTCCCAATCTTAGAAAAGTTCTTATTTAGTGACTCTTTGTTTCTTTGGAGGTATAACTTCAGGGTAACTTTGTACAAAAGAGGCAAGCAACAGCAAAACAATGCAATAATTAACCCGTGCCTGAATAAATTCTGGACATTTCCAGACTTTTAGACACTCAGTAGACAGAAACGAGACGACCATGAAACTTCTACCAATAGAGAATGAGCCCAGCCATTGTCTCCTCTGTTGTCATGGAATGAACCATCAAGGTTTGTTGACGAAGCATCCAAACTATCTGTCCTCTGTAATTTAGCTTTGTTTGTGTCGTGTGTGTGTGTGTGTGTACTTACAGGACAGAAGTACGTGTTCTCCGCGATGTGCTGGGCGACTCGAGGATCGGAGGCCGACAGGGACATGATGAGCAGCAGAGCATCTCTGGCCTGCTGACCAACCGTACCCTGTCTGAGTGAGAGAGACCATAACGTAACCTACCTGACTGTGAATGTACCCTGAATGTGTGTGTACCATAAATGTTTATCACCTTCTCCCTACTAGTGTATATGTGTGTGTAGCTGTTTGTGTGAATTATTACTCTACCCTACCACCGTGAGTGTGTACCCTTCCAATATGTGTGTGTGTGTACCAAATACACGTATACCTTAGTGTCACTCCATCTGTCTGCATGTGTTTCTACCCCATCTATTTGTGTGTACCAACCTGTGTGTGTGTGTGTGTGTACCTTTCTTGTGTGTTGTGTGTATACCCTACCTGTGTGTGAACAAGTGTTTATTGTTTGTGTATACCCGTCTCTGTGAGTGTACCCTACCTGTTTGTGTGTATGTGTGCACATGTATGTGTGTTTTTGTACTGCACATTCAAACAAATGTGTGAGTTTGTTTTCAGCTGTGTGTATACCCCTGTGTGCGTGTGTGTGTGCACGTATTTCTATGAGTCCTACGGATACGAAACATGTATGCACCTGTTGTTTAAGTGTCTTTACCTGTGTGTGTACCCTTAACCTACATGTGCTGATATCTGTGCATGTTTATATACCTGTGCATATATGTGTGTATACCAGTGCATGCATGTAGCACCTGTTTGTGTGTACCTTCCTCTATGTGTGTGTAGCACAGGTATGTACTGTGTGCACCTTGTTGTGTGTATACCTGTGTGTGTGTGTGTATGTGTGTGTGTGTGTACACCTACCTGTGTGTGTACGGTATGAGCAGGGAGAACAGCAGGAAGTTGGCGGCTCCCTGGTCCTCACTGGTGTGGAAGAACAGCTCCAGAACTGAGGGATCTTTGACCAGAGCCACACAGAGCTGGTTCAACAGGAGAACCAGCTCCGCCTCCACCACACCACCGCTGTCTGGAGGGGAGGGGGGGGGCGCAGGTGAATAACTGCCCAGGTAACTGTTTAAACATCTTAGCAGCTACACCTGCAGCATGTGAAACCACATTTCTGCAGGGTCGTACAAAGACAGATCAAATGTAACACCAAGACTGGACTTGGAGCTGAAGAGAGTACAAATTAGTGATTTCACCAACGACTCACCGGTTCCAGCTCCAGCACAGGAGGCCAGCAGCATCATGAGCGGGCGTAAAACCGGTTTATGGTGCAGTAGAGGCTGCCTGGCCTGAGACAGAAGCATCTGGTACATCCTGAGCTGCTCCAGCTTCATGTCTTCAGTAAACTGCCTCCTCAGGCTCCACAGAAACAGCCTCTCCATCACACCCTCCAGAACCACAAACTCCAGGATCGGACCCATCGCTCCCCCTGGTAACGGTGCGTAACACACATGAGACCAAAAACAAGACTCCACAGTCACACATGTAGTTTTCTTTGTTCTCGTACCTTGCCCCGCCTCTTCCTCCATCAGCAGGAAGAGCATGTGTTCCACATAGTTCTGGACGGCGCTGGCTTCGTCGGCCGGGATGGGACCGAGGCGTAATCCTCCAGAGCTGCTAGTGTGACCGGAGAGGAAACTCAGAGCACCGGTGCTGCTGCGACCCGGCTCGTGTTTCTCCAGGATCTTCACGACCTGCAGAAAAAAGGACAAAGAGAAGTCACACACCACCAACTGAGAAAATGTTTTTATATTCAAACTTAATTATAAACAAAGAATAATAAAATTAAAATCCTTCTGAGAAGTTTCAGACGTAACAGATGACAGGAGGGCTGAACAAGTAGAGATGAATCGAAAGAGAGGAATGTAATTCACTGTCTGGACTTGTGTTAACCTTTGACCTTGGCTGCTTCAGGACCACACACACACAAAATACACTTGTACACACACAGACAGGGGGAGTGTGTGTGGGTTTTCTTGGCGGGTGTAGAGAGGTTTTGTTCTAAATGGATCCTGTGTTTAAGGGCCAAAGTCTGGGTCAGCACACACACACACACACACACACACACACACACACACACACACACACACACACACACACACACACACACACACACACACACACACACACACACACACACACACACACACACACAAAGTGTCTGCCAACCATTATGAGGAAAATAGGACAGACTGAAGAGAGTGAGGTTCAAAAGACAAAAACAAAGTCAGGATTGATTGATTGGTTGATTGATTGATTGATTGGTTGATTGGTTGATTGATTGGTTGATTCCATTACCTGAGCCCAGTGGTTCTTGAAGACGATCATACAGGTCTCGGGGTCCACCCCTCTCAGCGTCAGAGACCTCTTCCGGATGCCCCCGACAACCACCGAGGCCATCATCTTGGCTGGCTCGTCAGGTGGCTATAGCATGTTCCAGCTCTGATGGAAGGAGGGCATCAGCTGGCTTTCTTAGCCCAGGATCAGGCTCCTTCCCTGGGCTCGTTGGGCAGCTTGTGGCCTGCAGGAGACAGAGGTGGACAGACACTTTTCAGAGATACAGTTCAGCATCAGAGGTCTCTGAGGTCCCTGCACGAGGTCAACATTTAACCAATGGATGATCAGCTGATCGTCACACTGTGTTTCTATGAATTATAACAAACAGCAGAGAAGACAGGAGCCGAGGCAGGAACAGGAAGTACGGTACGTCAGCGGCAACAAGGCAAACAGGAAAAAATGTGAATGCATCCGAGTCCCACCCTGGGCGTTCCAGGACATTCCAGGAATTCCCATCGGAGCTCCCCAAGAAATCCTCTACAGTAAACGAACCTGTCTGCTGCTGCTGCGACGACATGGACGAGCGAGCCTGCTGCCTGTAGTCCTGAGAAAGAGAGAGAGAGTTTACAAACCCATCCTTCAACATCTGGGACTCTAATGTGTGTGTGTGTGTGGGGGGGGGGCGGGGGGGTTTGGTCTAATTTCCTGTTTGGATCATGGAGTTGTCGTTAGTCTGTACGAAAAGAACGAAAGACAAAAAGAAAAGTACACGACTGATGCTGGAGTTCCAGAGTTTCTGTAAAAGATGTTTAGAGTTTGAGTATTTTGACGTATGAAATAAATTAATATGAAAAGAGAGTCATGTAAACGATGAGAAGTAGTTTACAGGGAATGCCGATAGGTAGCGGAGCGAGTGTCGTGCCAGAACAGGAGCTGGGAAATGTGACTGTGCTGAGCAGCCTCTATGGACATAACTCTGACACTGGACGAGACAAAACACAACAAATACAGATTTCTACACAATGATGCTTCAAAAGTAAATTTACTATTTATTTATTTATTTTAAAAACATTTGGTTGGTGTAATCTCGTAGTCCACTCTTGGTAATGTAGGTATGTATGTGTGTGAGCGAAGTAATCTGAAACGAGACGGTGAGGTTTAATCCGTGTTTGTGTGTGTGTGTGTGTGTGTGTGTTATAAGGTCAGACAGTCACATGCCATCACACAAACCAGGGATTAAACACACACACACACACACACACACACACACACACACACACACACACACACACACACACACACACACACACACACACACACACACACACACACACACACACACACACACACACACACACACACACACACACACACACACACTGACAGGTTCAGATTCAGATTTTCTGACCTATTTTTGTTTTTAATTCACAAAAAAACAGCTGATTGAGTTTTAAATTAATTCTGATAATCAAACCTTTAAGTTTAAGTTCTAGGTCTAAGTTACATCCTGCACACTCGTAGATTTTCAAAGTAAAACACTGATGTCGAATGTTCGCTCAGAAAGCGCACACGTGTTAATCTCCTGTTGGATTCCAGCTGTTTGTTTCCCACAGAAAACTGTTTGCACAGTCCACAAACCAAAATCTGCTGGTGCAGTTACAACAATCAGCTAAATTAATTCATCAATTCAAACACTCACAGCTCAGATACTGTACGTACTTTTGCTTAAACTTAAAACATTGTTTGATTGTTAATTAGAACTAATTATTCAGTTATATCAGGTAACTTTCGTCTGACTGAGACTTTCCAAACTGCATTGAACTGATTACTCCAATACTCCAATACAAGTACACGTCCTGCATTCAAAACCTCAGTAAAATACGTGAAAGTATACGAGGATAATTCAGAGAATCCGTGTCAGTCTGATGTTTTTGGATTCATACTCACGCTGCATTTTACGGCTGTAGAAGTTTCAGGTTGAGCTCATTTGAACTGCTTTGTGTTCTGTTGTGTAGTTTAATACATCACAGTCTATAAGATCATCATGTGTTTGCCTCTGAAACTTCAGTTTTCATAAGAAAAACTGTTTTTACAGCTAATCCAAGAGTGTTTAGGGTTATTTATCGTTACACTCTGCACTATCTGAACTCTACGCACAGATTTTATGATGATAACTGGACAGGAAAGTAAGAACAGGTCGTCACTGTGTAGATGCTTCTGAGATGTAGTAGAGAAGATGTAAATAAAACTTATTCTATCATTAAATGAACTCTGAACTCTGAATATTCAGATGTGAGATGTACAAACAAACCTCAAGTACTCGAGTAAATGTACTTTCTGGTTCAGGAAACTCCATGACTTGAGCTCATTGTTTGTCAGCTGACCCTGAACGCACCACCGTACAGTGTGTGTGTGTGTGTGTGTGTGTGTGTGTGTGTGTGTGTGTGTGTGTGTGTGGGTCAGTTAGTGTCACTGACCTGTGTGAGCACGCTGCTCAGTCTTAATACTTCTTACATCACACACACCTGAGTGTGTGTACCAGCATTACTCAGCAAAACACACACACACACACACACACACACACACACACACACACACACACACACACACACACACACACACACGTATAACTTCTGTGTTTCTAGAACTTTTGTTTTTGTTGTTTTTTTGTGTTATTGTCTTTATAAATAATCTTTAATCTGTTTATATCTCTGACTGAACATTTATTATTTCAGATTTTAAACTCAGATTATTCTTCTATTTAATCCTCCACACATGTATAATATATATTCTGTCTATAGTGAAGCCTCCACACATATATAATATATATTCTGTCTATAGTGAAGCCTCCACACATATATAATATATATTCTGTCTATAGTGAAGCCTGCACAGACTGAGCTGACCCTGTCACACGGGTCTTACCTCGGCTGAAGGAATGTCAGTGTCTCCTGTCCCACAAACAAACAAACAGAGCTGAAGTGTCTTCAAACTCGGTCCCGCTCCATAAATCGTCTCTCTCTCTTCCCCCCGGATGGTTTCGGTTTGTTTCGACCCGGTTCTGCCGCAGCTCCGCTCCTCAGGCTTTAATCCGCTCAGCTGTCAATCACTGCGCTGCCGGCTGCTAGGTAACCGTGTGGCCCCGCCCACAGAGGCAGCAAACCACGCCCCCTGATATAACATGTTTTATATGTTTTATATTTACTATTTAAGGTAGTATATCGACATGAACGACATGTGGAGACGTAATATTTCATTATTTCTCTATGTATACAGGCAGGCAGGAGCAGAGGGACGAGGTAGAGAGGGAGGCCAGCGAGGGAGAGAGGAGAAAGGGGGTGAGCCGGGGGACGAGGACAGGGAGGGAGAAACGCAAGGGACGGCAGAAAAAGCAGGGGCGGGGGGCGCCGCGGGGCACAGGGCAGGAGAGCGAGAGAGAGAGCGAGCGAGAGAAGCGATAGCGAGCGAGAGCGAGCGAGAGCGAGCAGAGCGAGAGCGAGAGCGAGCGAGAGCGAGAGCGAGCGCGAGAGCGAGAGCGAGAGCGAGCGCGAGCGAGAGCGAGCGAGAGGCGAGAGCGCGTAGCGCGAGAGCGCGAGCGCGGAGCGCGATAGCGCGAGAGCGCGAGAGCGCGAGAGCGCGCGAGCGCGAGCTAGCGCGCGAGCGCGCGCGAGCTGCGAGCGCGCTAGCGCGATCGAGCGGCGCGAGCGCGAGCGCGCGAGCTAGCGCGAGCGAGCGCGAGCTATCGGCGAGCTAGCGCGAGCTAGCTGCGAGCGAGCGCGATCGAGCGCGAGAGCGCGAGCGAGCTCGAGCGTAGCTGCGAGCGAGCGCGAGCGAGCCGAGCGAGCGCGAGCGAGCTCATCTAGCGCGAGCGCTAGCGATCGCGGCGAGCTCGAGCGATCGCGAGCTAGCGCCGAGCGCGAGCGAGCGCGCGAGCGCGAGGAGCGCTCGAGCGCAGCGCTAGCTCGCTAGCGCTAGCGGCCTCTCGCGCTAGCGCGATCTCGAGCTCTAGCTGATCTCGGTCGCGAGCGCTAGCGATAGCGCTATCTATATCTCTGATCTATTATCTATCGAGAGCGATAGCTATATCTAGATCTCTATAAGCTAGCTAATAATCTATATATTTAGACTATATATATATATATCTATATATATAGATATATATCTATCTAATATATATATCTATCTCTATTATATATATATATAGATATATATATATATAGATATATAATATATAGATATATGATATATATATATATATTATAGAGATATATATATATAGATATAGATATATGATATATAGATATCTAGATATAAGATATTATATATATAGATATATAGATATATAGATATATAGATATAGATATTATGATATATAGATATATAGATATAGATATATAGATATATATTAGCTATATATATATATAATCTATAATAGATATATATCTATAGATATATATCTATATATATGATATATAGATATATATATATAGATATTATCTATATATATAGCTCTATATATATATCTAGATATAGATATATATATATTAATAGATATATATATATAGATATATATATATATATAGATATAGATATATATATAGATATATATATATAGATAGATATAGATATAGATATAGATAATATATATATATATATAATATCTATATATATATATATATATAGATATATATTAATCTATATATAATCTACATGATATACAATTGTAGTTTCCCCTCTAAACGTCTCACATGGTTTTATTTTTAATAACTTGACCAAACTCAGACACTGGACCTTAAAGTAAGTGTAATTTAATTTAATAATAAAATAGTTTTTGTTTTTGCTCCTTAAGTCATTTAAAGTACTTATATAATACTAATTATGGCACCTTTCCAACTTTAAAACACTGATTTTACCTCTATATGAACTTCAGCTCAGTGTTTGTCACTTATAGGTTTATATGAACTTCTGTTCATTATTTGGACTGACTGAAATTGAATTGTATCGTTTGTATTTGAATGTGTTTCAGTTCACTCTTCGTCCATCAGAGGTCTGTCTTTACACCTGCTCCTGTCTGCAGAGGAGTCCGTGCTGCACTCTGCTGGCAACATATGAGAACTGGAAGTGATTTCATTATTTCACAATTATGATTAATTCATGGATCTTTGTGGTGAAACATTTTCATTCTCTGCAAGTGATTAAAACAAGTTTTACCACAAAGAGAAGAAATGAAGTAAATTAAGTTTTTCAGGGGATTTGTTGATGCATTCATGTGAAAGTAATATTAAATAATATTCTGACAGTGTGAGTTCATAAACAGCTTGATACGTTCACTGTGGGCCTTGGAAATAAACTAAAGTTTCACACATGAAGCTCTGTGTCAGCGTCTGCTGCCAGTCCAGACCTGTCCAGACCTGTTCACACCTGTTTGTTATCTGCACTCTGTGTTCGGTTTCAGTCTCTTCCTGCACACACACATTGCACTCCCTGCTGAAATCGTTTGCATCTTTGATTATTCATAATGTGAATTTTTATGCATGTGCACTCCAGGTGGATTGGACTGAATTCTCAGCTATATTTGCATTAATAAAAACACTGATGATGTTTAAACTGTGCAGCCTGAATAAACAGTGAAACATAAACATCTCTCCAGCTACTGTTTCACACAAGACTAATAAAATAATAATAAAATGTGACTCAACGTGTTAGTATAGCACATGTGTGCTATATGTACTATACTATTATTTATTTTATTTTTTTATTTTGTCCTCCATCTATTTTTACTTTTTTTAATTATTTCATTTTAATTGGAATTTTTAAATATTTTTATTTATTTATTTATCATTATTATTATTTTATTTTGTTATTAATATTTTCACTTATTTTTATTATTATGTTTGTTATTATTGTTATTTTATTTTGTTATTAATATTATTTTATCTTGTTATTTTTGTTATTATTATTATTATTATATTTTTATTTTGTTATTATTTTCATTTCTTTTTATTGTTATTCTGTTTATTATTATTTATTTATTATTATTATTTTTGTCCTCCATCTATTTTTACTTTTTAAAATTATTTTATTTTAATTGTATTTTTTAAATATTTTTATTTATTTATTTATTTATTTATCATTATTATTATTTTATTTTGTTATTAATATTTTCACTTATTTTTATTATTATTATGTTTGTTATTATTGTCATTTTATTTGGTTATTAATATTATTTTATTTTGTTATTATTTTCATTTCTTTTTATTGTTATTCTGTTTATTATTATTATTTATTTATTTATTTTTATTTATTTTTTTGTCCTCCATGTTTGTTTGTTTTTTCAGTTGGTGACGTCACGCCCCCGCGCAGCGCGTGCTGCTCCGTGTCTTGAGCTCGCGACCGGGATAAGAGCGGAGCGTGACAACAGGGAAGCTCGCGGAGAGTTGAACCGACTGAAACTCGTTAAAAACTGTTTAAATTTAAACCAACAGCCGGTTTGAAACACCGTCAGCGGCCCGGAGCCTGTCACCGACACAGACGAGCTGTTTAACGGACGCTGGGAGTCGGTTCGGCCCGGTGGAGTTGACGCTGTTCGGGGTGAACTTGTCCCGAGTTTGTTGGACGATGGAGCTGTCTCTGCTTTGACTCCATTTTCCTCCTCTGGCAGACAGACAGGAGGACAAGAGACAGACAGCGTACGGACGAGAGACAGGAGGAGAAATGGCCGAAGCTCGGACCGAGGAAGAGGAGGAAAACATGAGGAGGGACGCCCGGGAACAAGTGGTTCGACGACAGCCGAACAGCTCCGGAGGTAAACCCGGCGAAATAACTCAACTTATGTCCGAGCACACCTGATAGTGTCGATACCTGCGGGAGGAAAGGTTGTCACAAGTTAGACTGGAAATACAAGACCCGACTGAAACTACAAGACCCGACTGAAACTGCAAGACCCGACTGAAACTGCAAGACCCGACTGCAACTACAAGACCCGACTGAAACTACAAGACCCGACTGAAACTACAAGACCCGACTGAAACTACAAGACCCGACTGCAACTACAAGACCCGACTGCAACTACAAGACCCGACTGCAACTACAAGACCCGACTTAAACTACAAGACCCGACTGAAACTACAAGACCCGACTGAAACTACAAGACCCAACTGAAACTACAAGACCCGACTGAAACTACAAGACCCAACTGAAACTACAAGACCCGACTGCAACTACAAGACCCAACTGAAACTACAAGACCCGACTAAAACTGCAAGACCCGACTGAAACTACAAGACCCGACTGAAACTACAGACGGCAGAGAGCCACCGACACACTGACTAGCAACACACTGACCAGCGACACACTGACCAGCAACACAGGTTCACGACTGACCAGCGACACACGGGTTCACGACTGACCAACAACACACAGGTTCATGACTGACAACACACAGGTTCATGACTGACAACACACAGGTTCATGACTGACAAAACACAGGTTCATGACTGACAACACACAGGTTCATGACTGACAACACACAGGTTCATGACTGACAACACACAGGTTCATGACTGACCAGCGACACACACAGGTTTCATGACTGACCAGCGACACACAGGTTCACGACTGACCAGCGACACACATGGGTTTACGACTGACCAGCGACACACATGGGTTTACGACTGACCAGCGACACACATGGGTTCACGACTGACCAGCGACACACATGGGTTCACGACTGACCAGCGACACACGGGTTCACGACTGACCGACAACACACAGGTTCATGACTGACAACACACAGGTTCATGACTGACAACACACAGGTTCATGACTGACCAGCGACACACACAGGTTTCATGACTGACCAGCGACACACACAGGTTTCATGACTGACCAGCGACACACAGGTTCACGACTGACCAGCGACACACATGGGTTCACGACTGACCAGCGACACACATGGGTTCACGACTGACCAGCGACACACATGGGTTCACGACTGACCAGCGACACACATGGGTTCACGACTGACCAGCGACACACATGGGTTCACGACTGACCAGCGACACACATGGGTTCACGACTGACCAGCGACACACATGGGTTCACGACTGACCAGCGACACACATGGGTTCACGACTGACCAGCGACACACAGGTTCACGACTGACCAGCGACACACAGGTTCACGACTGACCAGCGACACACAGGTTCACGACTGACCAGCGACACACATGTTCACGACTGACCAGCGACACACATGTTCACGACTGACCAGCGACACACATGTTCACGACTGACCAGCGACACACATGTTCACGACTGACCAGCGACACACGGGTTCACGACTGACCAGCGACACACGGGTTCACGACTGACCAGCGACACACGGGTTCACGACTGACCAGCGACACACGGGTTCACGACTGACCAGCGACACACGGGTTCACGACTGACCAGCGACACACATGTTCACGACTGACCAGCGACACACATGTTCACGACTGACCAGCGACACATGTTCACGACTGACCAGCGACACACATGTTCACGACTGACCAGCGACACACAGGTTCACGACTGACCAGCGACACACATGTTCACGACTGACAACACACAGGTTCACGACTGACCAGCGACACACAGGTTTACGACTGACCAGCGACACACGGGTTCACGACTGACCAGCGACACACGGGTTCACGACTGACCAGCGACACACGGGTTCACGACTGACCAGCGACACACGGGTTCACGACTGACCAGCGACACACGGGTTCACGACTGACTAGCGACACACGGGTTCACGACTGACCAGCGACACACGGGTTCACGACTGACCAGCGACACACGGGTTCACGACTGACCAGCGACACACAGGTTCATAAGTTTACACAGGTTCATGACTGACAACACACAGGTTTATGACTGACAACACACAGGTTCATGACTGACAACACACAGGTTCATGACTGACCAGCGACACACAGGTTCATAAGTTTACACAGGTTCACGACTGACCAGCGACACACAGGTTCACGACTGACCAGCGACACACAGGTTCATGACTGACCAGCGACACACAGGTTCATGACTGACCAGCGACACACAGGTTCATAAGTTTACACAGGTTCATGACTGACCAGCGACACATACAGTGCTGCTCATACGTTTACATACCCGTACAGAACTCATAGTTTCTTGTTATTTGTAAGAGAAAATGAATGATGACACAAAAACCTTTTTCCCCACACGTGGTTAGTGAACAGCTGAAGCCATTTATTGTGAAACAAATGTGAGAACTCAATTTAAACCAAAATAACAACAGACATGCCCCAAATTACCCTGATCAAAAGTTTACATACCCCAGTTCCAAATATGGTGCATTTTCCTTGCAGTTGTGGGGGAAACTTTGTGGTTTGATGTCTACAGTTCCTCTTACTATCCATTTCTTAATCAGTGTTTGAACAGTGCTGACAGGCGTTATCAACTGTTTGGTAATTTTCCTATATCCCTTTCCTGATTTGTACAGCTGTACGACCTTTTCTCGTAGATCCTTTGGCAATTGCTTTGCTTTTCCCATGATTCTGCATCCAAGACATCAGCACAGCACCACATGAGGGATACAAGAGTTTCTCAGGAGTCCAGCAACTCACTGACTTTTATACACACCCACTAATTACAAGCAAACAGATCACAGGTGAAGATTGTTACCTTTAATAGCCATTCAATCCCAACTGTTTCAAATTAGGTGCAGGTTATCAGGCCAAATTATAAGGTTATGTAGACTTTTGATCAGGGGGATTTAACAGTTTCTGTTGTTACTGTCCTTTTAAAAAGGGTAAACACAGATATTTCACAATACACGGCTTTGGCCAACCACTATCCAAGAGTGAAAGGAAACATTTTGTGTTTTCATTCATTTTCTCTGAGAAACGGCCAAGAAACAAACCATTGTGTCGGGGCATGTAAACTTATGGGCAGCACTGTAGGTTCATGACTGACACCAACACACAGGTTCATGTCTTCATCTCCATCATGTTAAACTGGGAGCACCAGCAGAACTTAACACATATAAAAATGTTCTTAAAGTGCTGAAAAGTTAAACAAATACTTCACTAATCGATCAGTAAGTAATTTATTGGCAACTATTTTTAAGGTGTAATTGAGTTTATAGGTCAAAAATACTTAAATTTTAAATAATTCACCATATATTATAAGTATGGTGTCAGTTAATTGAGGGAGTATAACAAGGCGCCATATTTGTAGTCCTGCCTCTTTGTGGATCATCAGCAACCCACCTGTCAAAGCGTCTACGCTCTTAATCCTTCTACAAACTACAAACATGGCGGCGGCCAGAGCGACGTCTCGGCGACTACGTCCGTTCTTTATAATGTCAGTGTTTGCCTCACCCTCCCAAACTTGTTGGAGAAACTACGTTGGTTGCAAAACTCAAAATTTTACACACAGACCTTTAGACAGCTGATAAAATAGACACTCTGTGTGTGTAGGCGTAACCCGCTTGAACCCAAAACCATAAATTCTTGTATGAGCACGCAGACTTGTCAACATCTGGGTCAAAGTTTAAACATGCAGGCATAAATCCAGCCGGCTCATTATTTCATCTGCGAGTCTCCGCCTTTGTCTCACTGAGGGAGGTTCTAATTTAACGTGACTCTTTGTGTGATCCCACAGAAGTCGACGTCCTCCCCTCAAAGCCTCTGGGCAGGGCGGGTCTTTGACTCCGAGCAGCTTGTACTGAAGTGATAATATGACACATCGCTGCACAGTGGAGGCTTTGAACTGAGACAATGCAGCGCTGAGTATAACCTGAAATTCTGCTCCGATGTTATTGATTACAAACGAGCACATGAAGCTGGTCGGAGGACGGTCTGCTTCAGTTACAGCACAGACATGTTCAGGCCTCCTCTGCTGGAGTAAACATTATCCGCTCTGAAAGAAGAGACGGGCTCACAAGTGTTTTGTTTTGATCACTTTTGGTTTCGGTTCAGGGTTCAGCGGACCGCCAACATTTTGTGAATCGACTAAAGTTCAACTTTCATCGTTTGCAAGCAGCTAAATTTGTAACAGATTCAGGTTAGATCTGGAATCGACTGACAACACCACAGTAAATTAACATTAACATTATTTGAGCTAGCCTAATTAATGTTCACGACCTGTACCTGAAAACGAGATGGACAGATTAACAGCTGGAACATTCTTCTACACCTGATTTTTCACAAACTTCTTGCGTCATAGTTCGGATTAAAATAGATTTGCCACAAACAACCGGCTAGATCATTTCTGTAGAACCTGAGACTCTCAGACGAAGCTGAGTTATCTGAGTTATCTGATCCCATAAACACTCAACAGTTCAGCCAAGATAGCCTGATATTGCTGTTGTGACGTTGGACTACATCAGATACATAAAAAAGGTCATAATGTGTTCAACAAATGTGTTCATTTCCAGTTTATTTGGAATGAACAGAAAAAGAAGAAACAGGAAGTTATCAACAGGTGATCTTTGACAGGGAAGTTAAAAAACACGACAGCGATAAGAACCGAGAAGTATTGAGCCTAGGTGGGATCGTAGACCCAACTTCAATGTCAGGAGACTTTAACGACGCTGATGAAACCAATTAAAAACCTTGACTGAGTACCCAGAACTCCCGGGTATTTGAAGAACCCTCTGTATCTACATCCAAGTTGATCTGACAGCATGTGTGGTTCAGTTTAAGTCAGCTGTTGTTAGTGAAACAGGCATGTGATGGCAACAAGCTGAGCTCACAGAGTTCTTATCAAATGTGTTTCTGATCTGACTTTCAGCTGTTTGTGTTGTTTTGTTTTTTTTGGGTTTCGAGTCACAAACATGAGGAAATACTTCCAGGCATTTGGATACAAGCCAAGCTGGTGACACAACTCTTAACTCACACTGGAAAACAACAGAGTCCATGTGTGTGCGGCATTCCAGTGCTGGAGTCTCTCTGTGGATTCAAACACAATCTGTCATTCATTTAATCTGTTGTTTCCAAACGGTTTGTCTGCAGCGTCTCCTCAGCTTTAAGAAACGCAGCCTAATTAAAACTTTGTTCATCAGAAAGACAAACGAGAGAGAAGATATCAACAAAGTTTGAGTTGTAGGGGAACATGGTCCATTGATAGATTTGATCAAACAAATGAAATGTTTCCAGTTGCTTCAGAAGGTTATCCAGTGTGATGATAAATGTCTCATGAGTGTCTTAGCTTTCACTCATGAATATTTCCCACCACACTGAGGTCAGCTCAGCTGTATGCATACTTTACACATCCAGCGAATACTGAGAAAAATGTTCTCACACTGTGTAACTTTGGGCTCCGGGTCTGGAGAAGTACGTAACGCTTTACGGCACTAAGTCACACAGCAGCAACTATTTCACTGATTCTGGTGAAACTGGATCATATTTTATGGAGGAAATGTTTTCTGGTTTTCCCTCTGATGTCCTCCGGCTGCTCCGCCTCAACTCTCTGTGATTTACAGAGTTTATGATGGACAGTGAAGTAAACTGCTGACAGCTGTAGCTGCTGTTAGCTCATGTTAGCTCAGTCTGTTAGCTGGCCTGTGAGCTAAGAGTACGGGTGATTGCTGACGGAGAGTGGAGCCGGTGTCGTGCCAGAACAGGAGCCGAGCAAGCGGGCACGGAGCTCAGAGAGAGTGAGCGAGCAAGAAGCCGCCGAACAAGAGTAAATGTGGGACTGACTTTTAGTGGTAACTGTAGCTGCTGTTAGGTAATGTTGGCTCAGTTTGTTAGCTGGGGCTGTGAGCTGTGAGGTGTTTTGGACCACTGGGAATAAGAAGAAGGAGAAGAAGAGGAAGAAGAGGGAGAGGAGGTTTACAGGCCCCAGAACCGGAGATGCCAACGTAGCTGGGCTCATAGCCAGAGCATGGCAGAGGCGAAGAGGTTGTAGAGTTTGGTGGTTCTTTGCGGCTTCTGTTGTCCGATGGCTTACAATGAATCCTCAATATACCGCTTCCTGTGTAACGTTCCTTATAAGTAAAAATGCCGCCAACGACTTTCTCAGGTTGTAGCGTGTTTCTAGATATTTAGGTGATAACGCAGATTGTAACCAAGCAGTAGTCATAAAAATAGTTGCAGCTCTAATTGTGCAACTTTTCAGCAGCCACCATCTTCAGCAGCTCGTCTCTCACTGTGCCTGTTGTTTGGAGCCGTGGAGGAGGTCTTCAGTGGGTGTTTAGAGCCTGGACATTACTTTGATGTGAGCAGTTTGAACCGAAACATTAAAGTTATGGGCCGATAAACCAAAACAAAGAGCTGAAAGATGCTAAAAGTTCTGAGACAAAGAAGAAACGTACTATAACATCGTATAATAGCAGCGTGTTGTCTCGTGACCTCCTGACAGATTGCTGAGGAAAAAGTGCTGCGGTGTGCATTTGTGTGTTTGAACGCAGCTCCAGCCAGCCAGCCTGCTGCTGGACAAACATCTGGAAGTGTTAAAAAAAAAAAAAAAACTCCTGATGACTGCAGCAGAATCCCACAGCAAACCAATCAAAGCCTCACTTCCTGGATGCTCTCTGCCAATCAGGAAGCTGGCCAGGACAGATGGGCGGTCTTGGTGAAGAGTTTTAGAGACAGAGAGAGAGTTGAGGGGAAAGAGAAGAAGAAGACAGGACAGTTTTGTAAAAGCAGGAGAGGAGGAGGAGGAAGAAGAAGAGTTTTGGTCTTTGCAGAATATTCTTCGAACACGTCATTTAGTTTTTGGACTCTTCAGGGAGCCGAGCTGCCCGGCGGAAAAGAGGTAGGAAACGGAAAATTCACACACATGCAGATTTTTTCTTTGTTTTTACTGAGACCTCGATGACAGGAGGTTCAGGTGAGGACACAAGTCCTTCGTTTGTCCTCGTTGTTGGTGCTCGGTGCTCATCGATGTGATGTTTCTCAATCACACCCTCCAGAGATCTCCTGACAGTCTGCGTGGACGGAGACGGTGGCATCCTCTTCGTTTGGGATTTACTTTTGATGTAGTCTCTGTAGGTGGCGCTGGAAACTGGAAATGCAATTCGCTTCCTGTTCGGTCGATGATCTCGATGATTCGCCTTTGTGTTTTTGTTTTTTTTGACCCCGGATAACAACATCGCCGACTCTGTAAAGAGGTTAAATGTATTTTTTATTTTAATGTCAATCAATTGAAGGACTTTTTTGATGCTGGATCTCCAGGGCTGGGTATCATTTAGACATTTCGAGCCAATAAAATACTTGACTCTTGGCTAGAGGTCGACTGACAGATTTTTACAGGCCGATACAGAAACAATAGTTTGGAGCAGGAATAAGGTGACAAGTTTAGTGATTCTCCAAAAGCTCTAGTAGTCTGGCCAGTATGCTGCTGTCTCCTTCAGGGAATGGGCAGCCTGGAGGTTTGATGGTGGGACAACGAAGGGAGTTCGAGGAGGGAGTAGTACAATGGACAAACTATGAATTACAGACTTTTTGACTTGTTGCCAAGTGTTGGCGAGCTAATCGACCATCACTCTCAGGGCGGACAGAGTCTGTTTGGCTTCACCAAGCTGAAAGTCGCCAACGACTGAAAGTCAGTCCCAGATTTACTTTTTTAGAGTAGTAAGCTCTTTTTATCTTCCGCCGTCAATGTCCTCTTTAGTCTCTTCAGTAATCCCTCGCCCAGCTCCAGTTCTAGCACAACACCAGTGTGCTCACCATCACTACAGTTGGCAGCTGTTAAGTTACATAACGTTGTACCAGTTCTGAGTCAGTCTCTCTCTCTCTCTCTCTCTCTCTTTCTCATCTCAGGTCGTCCCGACAGACGTAAGCCTGAACATCGTCACAGGTAAGAGGTTCTTCTCTTCTTCGTCTCACCTGGCAGGTTGTTATCAGGACTTTTAATGTGACGCACATGCAGAGAGAGGTGCGTTTGATGTGGATTCAGAAAACTCTGTCTTTGAATAAATCAGAGTCCTGCTGCGAAAGCTCTGCAGGAAATGTTTACTGCCGTTCAAACTCCAGCCTGGGATTCTTTTCTGCAGCGTCCTCGCACGTTTGTAGCAGCTACTTTTCTCCACTTTGGTCTCCGGGTCTGACACACTCCTGAAAGTATTTTGGCTGTTGGCCGGTTGGCATGGCAACTAGCCGGAGAAGTCACAGTTTAATGACTTTGTGTGTGTGTGTGTGTGTGTGTTTGCAGTGGAAACAGAGCCTCAGGTTGAGTTTATTTCACCTAAAAGATCAAAATTTAAGAACGTTGTGAAACATTTGAAAACCCGTTAATGCATGAATACGCATCAGCTCGAGTCACGGTGAGCACAAACCGACCTGCTTAACGAGGCCAGCTGAGAAAGATGTGTCGGTGTCAGCCACATTTTGACTTCAATAAAAAACCTAGCTGAGCTAAGCTCTCTCCAATAACTGGAACTTTACACTTCCTCCAGCTGCTTCACATTAAAAAGAGCCTGAAGCTGAAGCAGCTACAGGAAGTGTTGAATTTGCTTTCGTAGCATACGAACATCTCCGATAGTGGTCCGTTCCTGTGATGCATGAACTTGAAGCAAACCACTCGATGAGTTTTATCTGCTTTTATAGTCAGTGGTACTCTCCAAAGCTTAAAGTGTGATTCCTCGAGGTCAGACAGAAACAGAGCAGCCTCTATAAACTGCTGCCAACTGTAGCTGTTTTTTTTTTTTTTTGCTGTTGGTGACCTTGTTGATGTTTGGCCGTTGAAGGCTGGCTCTTTAACTCGCCGTTGAATGTGGCCGTTCTGTTTTGAGTTTTGAGTTTACTGACTCAGCGACTCATTAGTCTTGCTGGCTTTGTAGTTGTGTTTTTCTTTGCCTGAACTGCTGAATCATCAGTTGCGCACACCCCAGAATGATGTAATGGGTCAAACGTTTTGACAAACAAAGAAAAACTATGTTGGTGTTCACAAAGTCGATGCCTCAAAAATGAGCCTTTTCTGAAAACAGAGTGTTTTTCCATCCGTGTTTAAAGTAAAGCCGTGTGTTTGGGCAGTGTCAGGGTGAGTCATGAGTCTGTTCATGGTTAGCTGCTCTGTGGCAGACAAAGGGAGACAAAACAGACTGAAAGACGATTTAAAACGTCAGAGCGAGAGAAAGAAGTGTCAGAAAGTGTAAGAAGGTGTCTGACCTCCTTCTGTCGTCTGGGTGAGTCCGGCTCCGTTGATTCCTAACCTGCCTAGCAACAACTCGTATTTAAGCGAGACAGACTTGCTGGCTGGATTTCAGGAACATCTTTGAATCATTATGTCAGGTGAAGTCTGTGAATTTATCTGGACGATTGTTAAAGGGAGAAAAAAACAAACCACAAAGAGAGAAACTGTTTGGTTGAAGAAAGTACACACACACACTCAGTGATGAGGTCGAGCCTCTGTGCCTTGCTCAGGGACACTTCAGACGTTGAAGCCTCTGAATGTGAAGCAAAGCTGGACTCACAGAGTGAGGAAACGATAAAAATAGAACCTGTGCAGACTCTGCCAAGATGGTCAAATGGTTCGAAAACTGAGGACTGGGTGGGACGACCAAGCTATGTTTGTCATTGGAAAAAAGAGAGATTTACAGAGAGGGGAGGAGGTTGCAACCGAGGTGAAATAATGAGTCATGGTTTCCTTTCTCTTCCCTCTCTCTCTTTTCTCTCTCTCTATGTAGCCAGGGTCCTCTCTCATCCATCAGAGCAGCCATCAAGAGAAGTGAGTATTGATCCTTCATGAAGTCCTCCATCTTCTTTATGTCTCTGTGATTTAAGTGCAAAGATCTCCAGTCTCTACACTATAGAAATCCAAACGAGCAGGAGAAAGATGATTAGTTTAACAGAGCTTTGCAGGAAGCTGAAGTCCGTTTGAACTGTTGCCTGGAAAAATGTGGATTTTTTAAAATGGAAAATATTCATTCTGACCTTTTGTGTGGTAATAAAATCCAGCATGGCAAAGAAGGCAGCAACTCCCAAACCTGGACCGTCACATCACATATTTTAACTCTGCAGTCCCAAACATTCTTGGAACAAATGAATTATATCTTTCTAAAGCTTTGTCATCACACGAAATCCCACAAAAAATCCAGATGCTGCACTTAATGTGACACTTACCTCTAATTTAGTGTTCTTATCTTGACTAAAGCGCTTGCAAATGCATATTTTCTTGTGATTTATGCCTTTAAAACCTGATATGAACCTGATTAAAGTTCCCCTTCTCAACAGTATCACATCTGATTGTTCTGTTTCTGTCGGTCTTTCAGCCTCGAGGTCAACGTCTCTCTCCGAGTCGTCCAGAGACAGAGACAGAGAGCGAGAGAGAGACCGGGACAGAGACCGAGACCGAGACCGAGACAGAGACAGGAGGTAAGACACTGCTGGACTGTCCAAAACTATACAACCAAGAACCGTAATGTTAATGTTGAAGTGTTAGAAGGAAAAACTGGCAAGTTTAAGGATATGAGCGACTTTGACAAGAACCAAACTCTGATGGCTAGATGATTGGATCAGAACATCTCTAAAAGCAGGTCAGTTCCTATCAATGATGGTCCAAAGAAGGAAACGTTGGTGAACCTGAGACAGGGTCATGTTCAACCACGGCTCATTGATGCACATGGGGAGAAGGTTGGATCCAACAGACAAGCTACTGTAGCTCAGACTGCCAAAAGCACCAACAATGGGAGCAATGGAAGAAGGTGATCTGGTCTGATGAATCACGTTTACCTGGGGAACACGACACCAGGATGCAACATAGGAAGAAGGCGAGCTGCCTTCTGCTGGTTCTGCTGGGAAACCTCGGGTCCAACCTTTAATGGCAACAGTATTCCCTGATGGCAGTGGCTTGGTTTGAGGAACACAACAATGAGTTCAAGGTGTTGCCTTCGAATTTCCCAGATCTCAATCCAATCGAGCATCTGTGGGATGTGCTGGACGAACAAGTCCGATTGATTCAACGTCTTGGTGTCAGATACCACAGCAGACTTTGAGAGGTCTAGTAGAGTCCATGTCTTGATGGATCAAGGCAGGTGGTCATAATGTCATGACTGATCTGTGTAAATGTATAAGTCAGAATTGTGTTTGCTTTGACGTTGATGCTTTTTAATCGGTCCGTCCAGTCAGGACAAGAGAATATTTTTAATCAACAAGCGAGCGTGACGGTTTGTGTTGACAGTAAATAAGCTTCATGAAAGGAATGTGCCTTCTTCACTGCGAGCAGTTTATCGCTCCCTTCCTTCCTGCTTCACATTCACACCCTTGTATTATTATTCTTGGATTTTAACCAATATAAACATTTACAAACCACCCTTCAATGATTAAACCACATCGTTAGTGCGGGCCACTTCCTTCATATTAATCACTTCCACTCCGTGTGGATGCCGGAGTCCTTGACCGTCATAAACACACAGGAGACAGACTGTGTTGTGGCTGGATTTGCAAGCCATGAAGTACAAATACTAATACACCAAGCAGCCAAATGGAAGTGTATATCTTTGTGCTCCTTCATGGTAGTCATGTAGCGGTCAGCAGGATATTTATGCCACATTGTAGACCATGTTGTTCTTCTCGTCTTCCTATGGGTGACTTCCGGGCAGCGTGGTGTCTATCACACACATCTAAAAAATGTTTTCGCCGCTGTGTTGCATCTTGTCTGAATGCGGCTTCATTGGAAGTCCTAAAGCGTCCAAACATGTCACACGAGCTTGTTAGGAAAGAGTTTGTCTGAATTCTGGCGATGTTGTTATGATGTTGGTTGACAAAATTAGTAATAGTTGGGAAAATAAAAAGAGTAGTTCATTTGATCTTTTTGCTCTCTGGTAATCCGTTTCTGTTTCCTGCTGTTAAACAACATATCTGTCTGTTGGTGACTTCCTGTTATCTGCACCTGTTGCTAGGCGACCAGAGATCACCATCCTGTCCGCTGAGCCGTTGGCGTCCACGTCCTGGTTCCCTGGAGCTTCGGGAGGATTCCCGCCTCCCCCTCCTCCTGCCGCACAGATCTGGGGACCCACAATCCCTCCGTCCATACAGGTGACTGTTGATGAGGTCTCCGTACGAACAGCCAAACGTCAACAACAGCCGTCAGCCCAGCTCGGCGTCTGTCTTTTAGCCTTTTATTTCACCAAGCTCTCACTAAAAGAAAGAGGCTGCTGAGTCTGAGTTAGATTGCCCACTTGCCCAGCTCCGGTTCTGGCACGACACCGGCTCGGTCCCCGTCAGTGCCCCAGACCTGTAAACCTCCTCTTCTTCTTCCCGGTGGTCCAAAACTCCTGTGGTACAAACACTAACACTCCCCTGGTGCTCTGAGCTCACAGTCCAGGCAGCCCGGCTAACAAACTGAGCTAACAGCAGCTACAGCAGCTACAGTTTGGTCAGACATTCGGGTGTGTGATGCTGTGTGAGAGAGAAACGGGTACACAACGGTAAAATGTGACTAAACTTGCCGTTTGTCGTCCTCAGCCTCCTCCTTCCTATGAGGAGGTGATCAGGGAGAAGACTCAGGAGCAGGTTCTCCTCCCTCCTCCTTCCTCCTGCCCCTCTTACCCTTCCTCATCCTCATCACGTCCAGCCCCGTCCATAACCATCGCCACACAGACTGACCCGGGATCTGCCCCCGACCTGCCCGCAGACTCACAGGGTGAGTGAGGAGACGTCACGTCTTCTTCACTTCATTTTAATTTTTATGATTTTAAACATTTTTGTGTTTGTGTGCAGCGAGAAGACCGCTAAGACCGCCACGGCCTCGGCTCCCACAGCCCCCCAGACCGCCTCACGTTGATGACGCCACCGCCAGCCAATCAACACTCACCTCCCTTGACAGCGACAGCGTGGTACCAAGCACACACCCTGAGGCCGCCGCTCACACACATTGCTGCAACCTTCTCACTGAGCTCTGTTCACCTTTGACCTCAACCTCTAGTGCTCAAACTGACCAATGGGATCAGTCCCTGCCTACTACTTCCTCTAACGTCCCGTCGGAGCGCCCCAGGCCGCGCCCCCGCTCCAGGCTCAGTGTACAGCCAATCAGCAGCGAGGTCAAAGTTCAGACTTTGGTGAAACTGCGCGAGGACGGTTTGGCAACGCTCGCCGCCCGCGCAGGAACTGACGCCGGCAACCAGGAAGCGAGTCAGGGGAAGTACCTCCAGGAGCTGCTCGAGGCCTTCAGCGCCGACGACTGGGGCTTCCCTGAGCGCCGCAGCGACAGCAGTGGGCACAGCCAATCAGAGAGCGAGGACGAGGACGAGGAGGACATGGCGACTCTGAAAGCGAGGATACAAGCCTTCGAGCAGCAGCAGGTGGCTGATGGGAGCTGTGGAGACAGCAACAACAGAGACTTTGCTGCCGCAAAGAAACCTGAACCCCGGCCACGCCCTCGACTCCAGGGGCAACCAGCCAAATCTGCCCCGCCCACTGTCGCCCCGAAACCCAAAAACTTCTCACATGCCCCGAAACCCTCCACCAAAGTATTCTGGGAGGACGGCGGTGCGTCAGCAGACTCTGAGGCTTCGAAAACAACCGAGACTCCGTCGACAGACGTGAACCCTCAACCTGCTACCGAACCAACAACATCCTGTACCCCGAGACCTGCTCTAGCTCTGGTTCCCTGCAAAAACTCTGAAAAACCCTCAATAACACCAAAACCACAGTCTGCCACAGAGATCCCTGCTCCTGTCCCGGCGCCCAGGCCTCCTCCACCCAAACTAACCCCGTCTGTCAGTGACACTCCTCCCCCAGCCAACCCCAAACCTCCTCCCAGACCTCCAGTCGCCCCCAGGGCCAGCGTAGGTGCTCCACCCCAGGATAAGAGCACCACGTCTGGGCACACCACCCCAACTCTGCCCCCGAGACCTTCTGTGGAGGTCGGCGGTGGAGCGCAGACGGAGGCTGGAACCAACGAGACGCAGGACGCCTCAAACCAAACAGGTGAGTGTTCAGTCGTCCGTGATCTTTACCAACCGCTGCGGTGCCGGATGTTTTTGTTCCGGACCAGAGAGCGGAGAGGTGGTGAACTGTTTCTGCACGTGCTCAGAAGTTCAGGTGCTTTCACAAATATTTACATGAAGGAAACGTGCCGCTTACGCTGCTTATCTACAGATAACCTGAAGGTGTAACTGCTGCCGCTGATAAACTCTCTGTTTAGTCGAGAGTTATCGACTGAACTTCAGACTCGTTGGCAGAGCAGCTGCTGTCCTGATCTGCATTATTTCGTTGGGTTTCAGTTGACTGCGAAAGGCCGTTCAGTTTTTTAGCTGCACATTGTTCCAGACTTCTGTTTTTTATTTTCAGCCCTTTTAAATAATGAAGTGCAAATAAAATGACAGTCGTGTCTGATCGTCAGGCTAACTTACAAGCAGCTTGTTGTGTCTCCCAATCCTCGACTGGCTCAATATTTGAATAAAGGTTCACCTGTGAGGACACACAAAGGAGCCCTTAAGTCAACCTGGAAGCGCTCATGCTGATGAGCACTGTGCCAGTGCGTCGCGTGAAAGGTGAGCTGGAGTGAGCCGTGTTGAAACACTCTCCTCTGTTTACCGTGAAACCTCTCTGGGATTTACTGTGACGTCAGCGCCTCTGATGTCGGCCACGGAAAACAGAGTTTCATTGTAATGTGAGAGCCAACGAGCAGACGTCACTGCTCGCGGGAGAAGAAAGGCAAGACGCTGAAAAAAGGAAGTGACTCTTCAGCAGAGATAACCTGCTGAACACACTGTGCCCAGCTTAAATATTGACTTTGTCATACACTCGGACTGCTGTGGATAAAAGCTGCTATTTATGATTTCATATATTTAGACAGCTGGAGAAACAGTCGACCAATCAGAGCTTTGCTCTACCTACTTTGCTGTACACAGCAGGAAGTGTAGATCAGGTTGATGTACTCGAGTATTTGTTCTGATTACATTACATTACTTTGCTGACAGCCAATCATCAGCCAGGTCACCAGCAGCAGACACAGCAGCAGCCTTCCTTCCTTCCTTTCAGTCTTTCAACACTTTCTTCATCCTTCCTTCAAACTTTAGACCTCGACCAGCGCCGACTCAAGTGACATCACTCGAGTCATGTTCATCACGCAGCCTTTTTTTAAAGACGTTGTGTCGTTTGTTCTGTCTGTTTCAGTGAAAACAGGAAGCGGCCGCCCGGGCATCCCGACCAAACCAGCAGCACTGACCTCACCGCGCAGAGCCAGCGGTAAGAGTGTGTGAGTGTGTGTGTGTGTGTGTGTGTGTGTGTGTGTGTGTGTGTGTGTGTGTGTGTGTGTGTAGCTTTCGTACAATAGAGTGTCTGAGAGCTTAGAGACAGAAATCTGACTCATTATGCTGCAGAAATATGCAAACATGCAGAGACATTTACATGCTGTGTGTGTAGAGTGCGGAGGGGAGATTTACATAATTCAATCCAAACGCTGTGGAAGAAAAATGCTGCGATTGTGTGAGCAGAAAAAAGCCTCACTGTTAGTCTGACGTGTCAGAAAAGTGTGCGTGTGCACCGCTCGCCACGTGACTGGTCGACTTGACCGGAGAGAGTTTCCTATCATGCAACGAGCCAGGCTTGAGCCAGGAAACAAGTTAAGAGTGTTTTCTTCTGGTGTGTGTGTGTGTGTGTGTGTGTGTGTGTACTGTAACAGTTGTAACACCAAAAATATTTAATTGTACGAGCTGAGATTTCATCCCTGTCACGTCTAAAACAGCAGAATGTCTTTAGAATATAATTTACAAACGTATCCGTAAAGGTCTGTCGCAGATAAATTTCCAGTTTTGTGGTATAAAATAAAAGTTTTGCTCGAGTTGTGTCACACTCCCGTCATCTTGATTTAACGTGGTGGAAAAACTGTCTGAGCCGTTTGACTTATTACTGACTCTCGGACTGGAAATTGAACAAATCTTTTTTTTAGTCATTTCGTTCTCGTTGCTCGTGCAGCACTGTAGCCCTCTTGTGGCCGATGTAAACGTGACAAACAAACAAAAGGCCAATCCGTATGAACGAACCGCTGTGTGTACTGCTCGTCACGTGACAAGCGAAGAAAAGACAGATCCGTATGAACGAACCGCTGTGTGTACTGCTCGTCACGTGACAAACGAAGAAAAGGCCAATACGTATGAACGAACCGGTGTGTGTACTGCTCGTCACGTGACAAACAAAGAAAAGGCCAATCCGTATGAACGAACCGCTGTGTGTACTGCTCGTCACGTGACAAACGAAGAAAAGACAGATCCGTATGAACGAACCGCTGTGTGTACTGCTCATCACGTGACAAACGAAGAAAAGGCCAATCCGTATGAACGAACCGCTGTGTGTACTGCTCATCACGTGACAAACAAAGAAAAGGCCAATCCGTATGAACGAACCGCTGTGTGTACTGCTCGTCACGTGACAAACGAAGAAAAGGCCAATCCGTATGAACGAACCGCTGTGTGTACTGCTCATCACGTGACAAACAAAGAAAAGGCCAATCCGTATGAACGAACTGCTGTGTGTACTGCTCGTCACGTGACAAACGAACGAGAGACTCAAACTTGAGGATGCGCAGTCGAGTCGTGAACTAATCGTTTCTGCTGCTGTGTGGCGAACAAATCACTCAGAGACTTACTCATCACTCCCGAGTCATTTAAAAGATACGTTCACGACCGACGCACCACAAGTCTGAAGTTGATCTTTGTTTTCTTCGTCTTGATGTTCCGATAAAATCAAACATTTCTAATATCATTGACGTCTTGTAGGAGCGCTCTCTCTAGCGCAGAGTAAACATGGAGGAGACTTGAGGGAGTCTCGGTTCTGCTGGACTGTAGAGAAGAAGGAGAAGTTAGTGGAGTGAAGTATCCTCATGATGGAGTAAGGAAGGAAGAACTGCTAAGTTCACTCTCTGATATGTATAATCTGCCCTCCAGCTCCAAATCTGGCTCCCAAACCTGCTGGTGTCTCACCTCCGGACTCAAACCCAGCCCCACCCAAACCTACAGCTGCCGCCCCAGCCATGACCCCCAAACCGGCTGCTTCTCCGACCCCGGGCCTCAAACCGCCGACTCCAGCTCCGGCTCCGGCCATGAGGAAAGGCCCCGTGATCCAGACCAAACCAGACACCACGATCCCGAACCCGTCAGACCCTCCTCTGCCTCCACGGTAAGAAAGATCCACAGGAGGAGGCGACACCGTGACTCCACTGTCCCGTACAAGTGAAATTGGACTTGTGCTGCTCGTGTTTCTGGAACGAGCTCGGTCAGATCACTCTGCTGCCGTCGCTCCTCAGTGTTTCCAGAAATATATCCAGACGTGTTGTTAGATTTGTTAACACGCAGTCTGATTCTATAATATTATCTTGGTCAGATTAATATTAATCATATCAATCATCGAAGGCTTAAAGGGTTAAAAGAGATTAAACCCAGGATGAGAAAAGAACGTATCAGCTAATAAAACAGATTTAAATGAAGAAGACATCTACATAAATAAATAATTAACATTTAATAAAGTGAATAAACAGTTTCCTGCCAGCAATCCTCTCTTTCTTATTTGCTTTTTACTGTATTTATTTATCCTTCATGTCTCTCCAGTATAACAAATCGTACATCAGACGTCCTGTTTTATGGGGACACGTGAAGAAAACCTGAGTTAACAAAGAAGGTCGATAACCAACGACGTGATACTGATGATGTGTGATGAGGTTTTAGCCTGGTTATGTTGAACTTTCCTGAATTGAGCTTCGACTCTCAAACTAAAGATGAAGAACGTCGATGTGTTTGGATTTGATTCAAACTTTTGTAACAAATGTAAAAATGAAGACTTCTCCGTCTTTCTGTCCAGACCTTCAAGTGTGAAGCTCCTCCCCCTCCGTCCTCCACCAATCAAATCCACCCCTGGCAGACCGCCTCCTCCGTCCATCAACTCAACCTCCTCAGCCAACCAGACGACTACGACCAGTTCCAAAACTAGTCCCGCCCCCTTCGTTTCTCCAGCCAGTCAGTCGTCGCCTTCACAAACCACTTCCTCCTCTTCTTCTTCTTCTCCTGTATCAGCCAATCAGATGCAGTCTCAAAGAGCGCCGAAGAAAGGGCCGCCTCTGCCGCCCCGCCCTAAACCCGGACACCCTCTCTATAGCAGCTACGCGGTATGGACACACACACACACACACACACACACACACACACACACACACACACACACACACACACTCTGCTGCCATAGAGTCGAGCTCATTTCTTCAAATGTCTCAGAAACAGGAAGTCCTGATCGTCCTGGACGACCCGAGCCCGTCAGAGCACCTGTCAGGTGAGGGGAGGAGTCAGCCCGCCGTCACTCCGCTCATCAGCCCATCACAGTGTCTCCTCGATCTGGACACCCAACCAGAGCCTGCTCCGGATCAGGACAGCCAATCAAAGCCCGCCTTGGACGACCTCAGCCTGTCAGTCTCTCAGGTGAGCTAGCGAGGTCGATACTACGGGTAGAGCTCTAAACGTGGACAGTGAATGAGCGTCAGCCTCCATAAAGTTGTTAATCAGTAATCCAGTATTTGTTTTATTATGATTTAATGATGATGTAAAGTGACGTGTTTTGTTTGCTCGTCCAGTCCATCCTGCCTGTGCAGCCTGCTGAGCTGAAAGAACAGCCGGACTCTCCTCCTGCCAGGTCAGACGCTCGGTGAACGCCACGCTTAGTAACTATTTACAGAAGAGCAGCTTTGTTCATCGTGTGTGTGTGTGTGTGTGTGTGCGCAGCGGTCCTCGATGCGTCGCTTTGTTCGATTACGAGGGCGAGGAGGACGACGAGCTCACCTTCTCTCAGGGCGACGTCATCGCCCTCCTGGAGCTCATTGGGCAAGAGTGGGGGCGCGGCCAGATCCACGGGCGAATCGGAATATTCCCCCTGAACTTCACCGAGGTGGTGGAGCCGCCTCCGCAGACGGCGACGCCACCGGGGGAAACGGCAAAACCGACGTCAACGGATAGCACGGCGACAGAAAGTACAGGTGAGCTCGACTGACTGATTATGATCGCGTACAACGAGACGTCTTCGTAACTTAACCGAGGGCTTTGAAACGTGTCGCGTTGAGCAGCACAGGAGGTCGTAGATTTGTATGTGTCTCCTGACCGAGACAAAGTCTGTCCGAGTCGCTGAGTGTCGTTTCATCACAGTTTGGTTTGAGGTTTTAAACTTTAAGCAGCAAACATCAGGACACGAGCTCTCTCGTGTTCCCGCCCTGTTACAGAAAACTCGAACACTCTGAGTACTCATCGTGACGAGCAGCTGAAACGCGGAGGTGCAAGGCTCTCCGTGCAGCTGGCGGTGACGTCTTCATGGGCGAGCTGACTGCAGAGTCGAGCTCCATGAAGAAATGTCAACCTTAATTCAGAACTGTAACCGATGACGACTGAGGAAACCACTCAACACCAAACCAAACTATGAACTCTAAATATACCAGAAGGTCATGAAACCGGACAACACCCTGCCCGGTTTGTTTCCATCGATGATCCGATGAATGAAAGCTGCAGCACCCGTCAGTTTAAAGCCGTTAAATCAGATTCATCTTCAGATTTGAAGCTGATTATATATTTTTTTTCCTCGGCAGCACCAAAGACGTCGCAGGACCCGGACCCAGAGGTGAGATCAGACAGCAGTGAAGTAAAGCGTCAGTAATTCATAGAGGTCATTCAAAGTTCATGTCTTGATGGAGTCCGTGTGTGTCTGCAGGTGGAGGAGTGGGCCGTGGCTCTGTTTGACTTCCCCGGGCAGACTGCAGACGATCTGTCCTTCCACAAGGGGGCGCTGATCCAAGTCACAGAGCACATCGACGCTGAGTGGAGGAGAGGAAGGCTGGAGGGCAGGGACGGACTATACCCTGCTGCCTTCACACAGCCCTGCCCGGGTACAACACACACCTGAACTCACCCTTTAATTACAGGTGTGTGTGTGTGTGTGTGTGTCTCTAACCACGACTCCCTCTTCCTGTTTCCAGCTCCACCAATCCCAGAGCAGCAGTCAGCGGTGAAAGGCGTGGCCAAGTTTGACTTCACAGCAGAGAGCGAGGACGAGCTCACGCTGAAGGTGACGCTGTCTGTCACGTGCGAGGACGTTCGCTTTAGGTCCAGACGTCAGATTTAACGGCCCGTCTCCTCTCTGTGTCCTCCTGCAGGTCGGTGACATCATCACGCAGGTGGAGTCCGTGGACGAGCAGTGGATCGTGGGAGTTGTGGGCGGGAAACGTGGGGTCGTTCCTAAAAACTACATCTCACTTCTCTGATGGGGGAAATAACTGTCGACAGGTCGGTAGGTTTTGAACGGACGACCTGTTCGACCTGTCCACGCCGGGCTCACATGATTGGTTTGTAAATCGGATAAATAGGAACTCTGAGAGGTGATCGGAGCTTCTCTTCGCTTGACCTAACGTCGCCCTGGCAACTGAGACCTGACGAAGGCACAGACGGACCTTCTGCCTTTAAACGGCGACGTAAAACTGACACCACGTCGCTGATTTTGGTTTTGATTTCTTGGGCTTCATTCGACCTGCAGCTGACATCTGCTTTTCAGCTTCTCCTCTTTGCGATCACGGATGTTTAACACAGGCTGTTTTTTCTTATCGCGTGTCGGAGGATACATTTTCAAAACGATGCCAGCCCTCCAGTATTTGAACTGGAAAGCTTCGACTCAGCAATTTTTGGAGGCGATGACTGATTCACTTTAAAACTTACTTAACACCACAACAAACGTTATTCTCATCCCGAGCCCGAGGAGGTTTATAAAGCTGAATAAAATCTGAATAATGTGGAGCTTTAAGCTGATCGACTGCAGGGCCGGGAGGGAGGGAGGGAGGATTTTGGCTCCAGACAGGAAACACCAGCTGTGCTTTGTGTCGCCGTCGTCCTAAATACTAAATGTTTTTAACTTGCAGCGCTCAGATCAGATCAGAGGGCCAAAGACTGTCAGGATGTGTTGTTTTATGACACTGTCGGTACCTGTAGCTATTTATTTCTTTTGTTGCGCACCGATTAAAAAGAACAGATCAAGGACAGATCACTACGTTTTCCTAACCAGCAGAAAAGCCTGAAAGCTTTGGAGGAATAAAACACAGTGGTCTCTTCTAACAGATTTAAATTTAACACAAACACTAACTATCACGGACGTCAGTCGAACACTACAAACTTGAACATTTTAAAACTGAAAGATGTTTTTATATCAAAAATCACATTTGGTACTTCAGCATATCATCATAAAAAGTTTATTTAGGACATATAAACATGCAGAGTGATGACGGTTTGTTGGTGGAGGTGGTTTTTAGGCCAACGTTGGTTCACAGGTTTGATTTCCTGCAGTTTCAACAGCACGCTGAGGCGGTTCTGCACCAACAATAGGAGGTTTGTTTGTTACAACACTATGGTACTTTCTCATCACGCTGTACTTCCAACTTTTCTCAAGTGTTCTCTCAATGTTTCCACTACATTTCAAAAAAACGTCTCTGGACTTAATATTGAAAGTCAAGTTTTTGTTTTGTGTTGAAGACGAAACGTGGAGGATTTTCTCCAAATGCGGTGCCAACGAATCATCAGTCATGTTTTTGTTTTTCTCACCACTTGAGGCTTCTTGCTCCGTCACACTCCTTTTCTCTTCTTAGCTTCCTCCGTCAGCGTCCTCTTCACTCTCCTCCTCTGCCATGATGTCCATAGAGGCCGCTGAGTCCGGATACATAGTGTGAGAACAGACGTAGGAATGACAAAGACACCATTCACCTGATGACAGGTCAGTGTAGCATCAATAAGATTTGACCGACGTCAGTCTGGGGCCTTTTTTCACACTTTGTATTCGTTAATAAATCACTTAAACACAGAAAATGCCGATTTGACGTTGGCTGATTCTCACCAGACAATCGAACAGGTTGATTTTGGCAGCATTCAGTATTTTTAATCTGTCGTCCGGCGTCATCGCGACTAATTTGTTGGCATCACGTCAAAGAGAAAATTCTCCACGCGGCGTCTTGAACTTTTTAGACTGTTTTGTGAAGCAATGTGAAGACTGTAACGATATTTCGCGTGTGTGAGGAAGAAAGGCACAATGAAAGAGATTTATGAACCGCTTTGTCAGAGATTTTTTATGTATAACCAAACATTCCAACTTTTTAATACAAATAAAACTTTAAGATATTTCAATATGTCTTTTATTTTGTTGTTTTATTGTTGTTTTTAATAAATTTTGGGGTTTTATACTAACATTCATACAATAAACCTTTATTTTAACATGAGCTCTATTATTATACAACAGTTAGTTATTACCAAGTAATGGGTGATTGGACAAGTGTCGTCCCATGAGTGCTGATATAAAGAATAACAGCACTGAGACTTTTAACTTCAGTTAACACGAGATAAAGGATGTCTCATGACCAGAGTCTGACTGTCAGTTCAGCATCAATATAATCCATAAAAATCCACAGCTACCTTCTGATAATATTAAACGTGTGAATTTATCAGATCAAGATGAGAAACAGGCTGATTTATCACTGCTTGTGCTGTTATACTGAATATCGGCACAGCTGCGAGTAACGAGTCGCAGCTGTGCCGATATTCAGTATAACAGCACTCCCTCTGTCTATATGTTCTATGATAAGAAATAAAAGGTTAACACTCAACAAATAAACACAAACTATGACTTCAGAGAGTCACTGGCATAGTTTTATTACGTTTTACAAAGTCATAGTTAACATTGCATCAACAGAAAACAAACATTAGTCGGGGTATCTTGAATTTCTTCAATAACAGTGAAAATGTTCATCAATCAAAATTTAAAGAATTAAAGTTGCTTTCAGAGGACGAGGCAGTGATCTGTAATTAGCTGACATACAGAAAGAAAGTCACATTATTGATCAACTTTACTGACTCAGCGGTGTCTACAATGAATGTACACATAATACACACTTTCTACATTTGATTAACAACACACCTGAAGGCCTACCCTAACTTTAATCATCCCTGTAAAGCTAAACTTCACCCACGAGTGATCCACATCTGTTCACATCAAACAGAAGTTACATTTCTCTGTTTAAAAAAACTCTGCAGTCACTCCAGGAGGACCTTCAAGAGAAAGTCCAGCATAGAGAGGCTCAGTGAATCTGGTCTGGACTCTGTGGAGGAGAGTCATGGTTTCAGAGACGCTGTAGAAGGACAGAATACCTTCTCTGTGATCCAGGTACACTCCAACTATGGAGGATTCAGGAACTGAGACGGGAGTACTCCACTTCACTCCACCACGAAGAAACGTGTAACCTTCATGATTACAATATAATGCCCAAGACTCGTCATTGAATCCAAATCCCTGCGATTTACAGTCCCATGATCTGCCAATACTCTTGTAAGCGACAGCTACTCCAAGAAACTTGTTTACCTTCACCTCCCAGTAACAACGTTCAGTCATTCCATCTTTACTCAACACCTGAGCTGAATGAGTGAATCTGTCTGGATGGGAAGAATGCTTCCTATTACTCATGCTATCAAGTGTTACTTTTTTGTTTCCATCTGATAAGACCAGATCTCTGTGTGCTGTGTTTGGATCCAGCGTGACCCGTTGTGAATATTGTAAGAATTCAGCTCTGGTCGTTGGCTGTTTTGGTTGGAGTACAACATCCATCTTCATCTCTGACATCCATTCATCACTAAGAACAGTCATTATTCTGTCTCTGGTCACTGCTACGGTCGCTGTCACATCCTTAAAGCACTGCAGACAAACGCTGTTTGGTCTTGTTGACTTTGCAGACCGAGTAAGTCGTGGCATTGAGGGGTAGTTGTGAAGAAACTGGATGTTATCTTCTGTTTGTGAGACCTCCACCAGCTCAGCGTCTTTCCTCTTCAGCTCAGTGATCTCCTGCTCCAGCTTCTCCTGAAGATCTTTGACTCGACTCACTTGAGTTTTCTGCTGGGATCTGACCTGCTGCTTCACATCAGACCTTCTTTTCTTCATGAGACGGATCAGCTCAGTGAAGATCTTCTCACTGTCCCCCACTGCTTTATCAGCAGAGCGATTGATAGCCTCCACCTCCTGTTGGAGCTCCTTCACATCTTTCTTTCTGTCCTGGATTTTCTGCTGGAGAGTTTGCCGACTTTTGCTGAGCTTCTTCTGCCTCTCAGTCCTTTCTGCTGCAGCTGAGACTGTGTCGTGGCCTTTATGTTCATCCACAGAGCAGAGATAACAGATAAACCGCTGATCAGTGCAGCAGAAAATCTCCATCACCTTGTCATGACGGGAGCAGATGGTGTCCTGAAGCTTAGCAGAGGCTTCAACAAGTTTGTGTTTTTTAAAAGTCGGAGATTCATAGTGAGGCTGGAGATGTTGCTCACAGTACGAAGCCAGACAAACCAGACAGGACTTGAAGGCTTTCAACTTCCTCCCAGTGCAGAAATCACAGGCCACATCTTCAGGTCCAGCATAGCAGTGATCAGCAGGAGCAGCTTGGAGTCCAGTCTTCTTCAGTTCCTCCACTAACTCTGCTAACATGGTGTTTCTCTGCAGGACAGGCCTCGGTATGAAGGTCTGTCGACACTGAGGACAGCTGTGGATGTTTTTCTGATCTTCTTCATCCCAGTGGGTCTTAATACAGTTCATGCAGTAGTTGTGTCCACAGGGAATAGTCACTGGATCCTTCAGTAGATCCAGACAGATCGAACAGCAGAATCTCACCTCGTTTCGTTGCTGCGCCATTTCACCTCTCAACAACAGGGAGCGTCTGAAGAGTTTCACTTCCCTCACAGCAAATAAAAGCGTCACTTCTTGTGTGCACACTGATCTGCAGTAAAGTGGCTTCTGCCTCTTGCACTTCACAGCATGTTGGTTACACCCATCCCTAAACTGGCAGATCTGAGAAAGGGGCTGGAACCAGGAAATAAACAGTCAGAGCTGAACTGCTTGAGGTAAGTGTGGGGGAGGAATGTTTACCCGTATGTCAGGAGTGAAGCAGTTTGAGCTGTGGCTGCATTCATAGACTAACTTCACCTTTTTTTATACTTCTGTCCTGTACAGATTCACAGCAGTAACATTTAAAATCAATATTAAAGAACTTCTCTCCGCTCCTGTGCTCTGCTTTTAGCATTAAAACATCCACTTCAGTCTTCTTTATTAAACTTTTATTCAGTTTTCAGTGCCCAGTTCTGCCATGCTTTGCTTCATTCAAGAAAACTGAGCTGTTCAGTCGGTCTGAACTTTAGCACTGTGTTCAGCCATCCTGTCTGCATCCACGATTACAAGTAAAAATGCTGCATTCAAACTTTACGTCAGTCTTCTCCTTCACCTTTAACCTAAGACTAGTTTTCCTAAGAGCATCCTGTAGTAAGAAACAGAAGAAAAAGAAATAATCTGCTTTAAAATACAGTTTGATGTTTCGATGACTGTTTAATCCAAACATACTCCAACTAGAATCTATATTTTATATATTTTTAATGCTTAGATATTTTGTAGTTTAAGTCACATTTATTTTCATTAAACAAAGTTAATGAACTTGGAAGTTTGATAGATGATTCATGCATTAATAATTCATAGTAATAATGGATGATTAGAGGAATGAAACTTTTAACACTCAACAAATACACAAACTATGACTTCAGAGTCACTGGCATAGTTCTATTACGTTTTACAAAGTCATAGTTAAAATTGCATCAACAGAAGACAAACATTAGTCGGTGTATCTTAAATTTATTCAATGAGTGAAAACGTTCTTGGTACTTCGTCTAAACATCAATCAGACTTCAAATAATCAGAGTTGCTTTCAGAGGACGAGGCAGTGATCTGTAATTAGCTGACATACAGAAAGAGTCACATTATTGATTATCAACTTTACTGACTCAGCAGTGTCTACAATGAATGTACACATAATACACACTTTCTACATTTGATTACCAGCACACCTGAAGGCCTACCCTAACTTTAATCATCCCTGTAAAGCTAAACTTTACCCACGAGTGATACACATCTGTTCACATCAAACAGAAGTTACATTTCTCTGATATCGCCTGACCTCCATGTGAGTTAACAGAACTCAGCAGTTTCTCCATTAGGACCAGAATGAAGAAGTCCAGCATAGAGAGGCTGAGTGAACGTGGTCTGGACTTTGTGGAGGAGAGTCATGGTTTCAGACACGCTGTAGAAGGACAGAATACCTGCACTGTGATCCAGGTACACTCCAACTCTGGAGGACCGAGGACCTGAGACGGGAGTGCGGGCTTTGTTGTAATAAAAGTTATAACTGTTTGTGTAACAATTTAACATCCAAGATTTGTCATTGAATCCAAATACACATTCATATGAGCTCCCTGCTCTGCTGATATTCTTGTATGCGACTGCTACACCAACATGTCTCCCTCTCCACTCCACCTCCCAGTAACAACGTCCAGTCAGACTCTCTCTACTCAGGACCTGAGGCCAGCCAGTGAATCTGTCTGGGTGACTAGAATAAGACTGATGTTGTTTCATTCTTGTCACTTTTCTGTTCCCCTCAGATAATAACAGCTGTGTGTGTGCTGTGTTTGGATCCAGTGTGAGTTCTCGTGAATATTTTAAGAACTCAGCTCTGGTCTTGGGCTCTGGTTCTGGTCCTGGCAGTGAAACATGGACTTCAGTGTCTGTCAGTGAGATGTTTGTCCGTTGGTCCCTCAGAACGTCCTGTAGTTTATCTCTGAGCTCTGACACAGCAGCTTTCACATCCTCAAAGTCCCTCAGAGGACGGATATTGATGCTGGATGAGTCTGTAGATTGGCTGAGTCGTGACAGTGAGGGGTAGTTGTGTAGAAACTGGTTGTGGTCCTCTGTGTGTGAGAGCTTCTCCAGCTCAGCGTCTTTCCTCTTCAGCTCAGTGATCTCCTGCTCCAGCTTCCCCTGAAGCTCTTTGACTCGACTCACTTGAGTTTTCTGCTGGGATCTGACCTGCTGCTTCACATCAGACCTTCTTTTCTCCATGAGACGGATCAGCTCAGTGAAGATCTTCTCACTGTCCTCCACTGCTTTATCAGCAGAGCCATTGATAGCCTCCACCTCCTGTTGGAGCTCCTTCACATCTTTCTCTCTGTCCTGGATTCTCTGCTGGATGTTTTGTCGACTCACCTCGAGCTCTCTCTGCCTCTCAGTCCTTTCTGCTGCAGCTGAGACTGTGTCGTGGCCTTTATGTTCATCCACAGAGCAGAGATAACAGATACACTGCTGATCAGTACGGCAGAACATCTTCATCACCTCGTCATGACGGGAGCAGATGGTGTCCTGAAGCTTAGCAGAGGCTTCAACAAGTTTGTGTTTTTTAAAAGTCGGAGATTCATAGTGAGGCTGGAGATGTTGCTCACAGTACGAAGCCAGACAAACCAGACAGGACCTGAAGGCTTTCAACTTCCTCCCAGTGCAGATATCACAGGCCACATCTTCAGGTCCAGCATAGCAGTGATCATCAGGAGCAGCTTGGAGTCCAGTCTTCTTCAGTTCCTCCACTAAAGCTGCTAACATGGTGTTTCTCTGCAGGACAGGCCTCGGTATGAAGGTCTGTCGACACTGAGGACAGCTGTGGAGGTTTTTCTGATCTTCTTCATCCCAGTGGGTCTTAATACAGTTCATGCAGTAGTTGTGTCCACAGGGAGTAGTCACCGGATCCTTCAGTAGATCCAGACAGATCGAACAGCAGAATCTCACCTCGTTTCGTTGCTGCGCCATTTCACCTCTCAACAACAGGGAGCATCTGAAGAGTTTCACTTCCCTCACAGCAAATAAAAGCGTCACTTCTTGTGTGCACGCTGATCTGCAGTAAAGTGGCTTGTGCCTCTTGCACTTCACAGCATGTTGGTTACACCCATCCCTAAACTGGCAGATCTGAGAAAGGGGCTGGAACCAGGAAATAAACAGTCAGAGCTGAACTGCTTGAGGGAAGTGTGGGGGAGGAATGTTTACCCGTATGTCAGGAGTGAAGCAGTTTGAGCTGTGGCTGCATTCATAGACTTACTTCACCTTTTTTATACTTCTGTCCTGTACAGATTCAAAGCAGTAACATTTAAAATCAATATTAAAGAACTTCTCTCCGCTCCTGTGCTCTGCTTTTAGCATTAAAACATCCACTTCAGTCTTCTTTATTAAACTTTTATTCAGTTTTCAGTGCCCAGTTCTGCCATGCTTTGCTTCATTCAAGAAAACTGAGCTGTTCAGTCGGTCTGAACTTTAGCACTGTGTTCAGCCATCCTGTCTGCATCCACGATTACAAGTAAAAATGCTGCATTCAAACTTTACGTCAGTCTTCTCCTTCACCTTTAACCTAAGACTAGTTTTCCTAAAAGCATCCTGTAGTAAGAAACAGAAGAAAAAGAAATAATCTGCTTTAAAATACAGTTTGATGTTTCGATGACTGTTTAATCCAAACATACTCCAACTAGAATTTATATTTTATATATTTTTAATGCTTAGATATTTTGTAGTTTAAGTCACATTTATTTTCATTAAACAAAATTAATGAACTTGGAAGTTTGATAGATGCATTAATAATTCATAGTAATAATGGATGATTAGAGGAATGAAACTTTTAACACCCAAAAAAATAAACACAAACTATGACTTCAGCAAGTCACTGGCATAGTTTTATTACGTTTTACAAAGTCATAGTTAAAATTGCATCAACAGAAGACAAACATTAGTCGGTGTATCTTAAATTTATTCGATAAGAGTGAAAACGTTCTTGGTACTTCGTCTAAACATCAATCAGACTTCAAATAATCAGAGTTGCTTTCAGAGGACGAGGCAGTGATCTGTAATTAGCTGACATACAGAAAGAAAGTCACATTATTGATTATCAACTTTACTGACTCAGCGGTGTCTACAATGAATGTACACGTAATACACACTTTCTACATTTGATTACCAGCACACCTGAAGGCCTACCCTAACTTTAATCATCCCTGTAAAGCTAAACTTTACCCACGAGTGATATACATCTGTTCACATCAAACAGAAGTTACATTTCTCTGATATCGCCTGACCTCCATGTGAGTTAACAGAACTCAGCAGTTTCTCCATTAGGACCAGAATGATAAAGTCCAGCATAGAGAGGCTGAGTGAACGTGGTCTGGACTTTGTGGAGGAGAGTCATGGTTTCAGAGATGCTGTAGAAGGACAGAATACCTGCACTGTGATCCAGGTACACTCCAACTCTGGAGGACTGAGGACCTGAGACGGGAGTTTGGACACTGTTGTAAAAAAAGTAATAACTGTTTGTGCCACAATTTAACATCCAAGATTTGTCATTGTATCCAAATAAACATTCACCTGAGAACCCTGCTCTGCTGATATTCTTGTATGTGACTGCCACACCAACTCCTCCTCTCCTCTCCACCTCCCAGTAACAACGTCCAGTCAGTCTCTCTCTACTCAGAACCTGACAATATCCAGTGAATCTGTCTGGGTGACTAGAATAAGACTGAGGTTGTTTCATTCTTGTCACTTTTCTGTTCCCCTCAGATAATAACAGCTGTGTGTTTGCTGTGTTTGGATCCAGTGTGAGTTCACGTGAATATTTTAAGAACTCAGCTCTGGTCTTGGGCTCTGGTTCTGGTCCTGACAGTAAAACATGGACTTCAGTGTCTCTCAGTGAGATGTTTGTCCATTGGTCCCTCAGAACGTCCTGTAGTTTATCTCTGAGCTCTGACACAGCAGCTGTCACATCCTCAAAGTACCTCAGAGGACGGATATTGATGCTGGATGAGTCTGTAGATTGGCTGAGTCGTGACAGTGAGGGGTAGTTGTGTAGAAACTGGTTGTGGTCGTCTGTGTGTGAGAGCTTCTCCAGCTCAGCGTCTTTCCTCTTCAGCTCAGTGATCTCCTGCTCCAGCTTCTCCTGAAGATCTTTGACTCGACTCACTTCAGTTTCCTGCTGGGATCTGACCTGCTGCTTCACATCAGACCTTCTTTTCTCCATGAGACGGATCAGCTCAGTGAAGATCTTCTCACTGTCCTCCACTGCTTTATCAGCAGAGCCATTGATAGCCTCCACCTCCTGTTGGAGCGCCTTCACATCTTCGTCTCTGTCCTGGATTCTCTGCTGGATGTTTAGTCGACTCACCTCGAGCTCTCTCTGCCTCTCAGTCCTTTCTGCTGCAGCTGAGACTGTGTCGTGGCCTTTATGTTCATCCACAGAGCAGAGATAACAGATACACTGCTGATCAGTACGACAGAACATCTTCATCACCTCGTCATGACGGGAGCAGATGGTGTCCTGAAGCTTAGCAGAGGCTTCAACAAGTTTGTGTTTTTTAAAAGTCGGAGATTCATAGTGAGGCTGGAGATGTTGCTCACAGTACGAAGCCAGACAAACCAGACAGGACTTGAAGGCTTTCAACTTCCTCCCAGTGCAGAAATCACAGGCCACATCTTCAGGTCCAGCATAGCAGTGATCAGCAGGAGCAGCTTGGAGTCCAGTCTTCTTCAGTTCCTCCACTAACTCTGCTAACATGGTGTTTCTCTGCAGGACAGGCCTCGGTATGAAGGTCTGTCGACACTGAGGACAGCTGTGGATGTTTTTCTGATCTTCTTCATCCCAGTGGGTCTTAATACAGTTCATGCAGTAGTTGTGTCCACAGGGAATAGTCACCGGATCCTTCAGTAGATCCAGACAGATCGAACAGCAGAATCTCACCTCGTTTCGTTGCTGCGCCATTTCACCTCTCAACAACAGGGAGCATCTGAAGAGTTTCACTTCCCTCACAGCAAATAAAAGCGTCACTTCTTGTGTGCACGCTGATCTGCAGTAAAGTGGCTTGTGCCTCTTGCACTTCACAGCATGTTGGTTACACCCATCCCTAAACTGGCAGATCTGAGAAAGGGGCTGGAACCAGGAAATAAACAGTCAGAGCTGAACTGCTTGAGGTAAGTGTGGGGGAGGAATGTTTACCCGTATGTCAGGAGTGAAGCAGTTTGAGCTGTGGCTGCATTCATAGACTTACTTCACCTTTTTTATACTTCTGTCCTGTACAGATTCACAGCAGTAACATTTAAAATCAATATTAAAGAACTTCTCTCCGCTCCTGTGCTCTGCTTTTAGCATTAAAACATCCACTTCAGTCTTCTTTATTCAACTTTTATTCAGTTTTCAGTGCCCAGTTCTGCCATGCTTTGCTTCATTCAAGAAAACTGAGCTGTTCAGTCGGTCTGAACTTTAGCACTGTGTTCAGCCATCCTGTCTGCATCCACGATTACAAGTAAAAATGCTGCATTCAAACTTTACGTCAGTCTTCTCCTTCACCTTTAACCTAAGACTAGTTTTCCTAAAAGCATCCTGTAGTAAGAAACAGAAGAAAAAGAAATAATCTGCTTTAAAATACAGTTTGATGTTTCGATGACTGTTTAATCCAAACATACTCCAACTAGAATCTATATTTTATATATTTTTAATGCTTAGATATTTTGTAGTTTAAGTCACATTTATTTTCATTAAACAAAACTAATGAACTTGGAAGTTTGATAGATGATTCATGCATTAATAATTCATAGTAATAATGGATGATTAGAGGAATGAAACTTTTAACACTCAACAAATACACAAACTATGACTTCAGAGTCACTGGCATGGTTCTATTACGTTTTACAAAGTCAGTTAAAATTGCATCAACAGAAGACAAACATTAGTCGGTGTATCTTAAATTTATTCAATGAGTGAAAACGTTCTTGGTACTTCGTCTAAACATCAATCAGACTTCAAATAATCAGAGTTGCTTTCAGAGGACGAGGCAGTGATCTGTAATTAGCTGACATACAGAAAGAAAGTCACATTATTGATTATCAACTTTACTGACTCAGCGGTGTCTACAATGAATGTACACATAATACACACTTTCTACATTTTATTAACAACACACCTGAAGGCCTACCCTAACTTTAATCATCCCTGTAAAGCTAAACTTTACCCACGAGTGATACACATCTGTTCACATCAAACAGAAGTTACATTTCTCTGATATCGCCTGACCTCCATGTAAGTTAACAGAACTCAGCAGTTTCTCCATTAGGACCAGAATGAAGAAGTCCAGCATAGAGAGGCTGAGTGAACGTGGTCTGGACTTTGTGGAGGAGAGTCATGGTTTCAGAGACGCTGTAGAAGGACAGAATACCTGCACTGTGATCCAGGTACACTCCAACTCTGGAGGACCGAGGACCTGAGACAGGAGTGCGGGCTTTGTTGTAATAAAAGTTATAACTGTTTGTGTGACAATTTAACATCCAAGATTTGTCATTGAATCCAAATACACATTCATATGAGCTCCCTGCTCTGCTGATATTCTTGTATGCGACTGCTACATAAACTCCTCTCCCTCTCCACTCCACCTCCCAGTAACAACGTCCAGTCAGACTCTCTCTACTCAGAACCTGAGGCCAGCCAGTGAATCTGTCTGGGTGACTAGAATAAGACTGAGGTTTACTCATTCTTGTCACTTTTCTGTTCCCCTCAGATAATAACAGCAGTGTGTGTGCTGTGTTTGGATCCAGTGTGAGTTCACATGAATATTTTAAGAACTCAGCTCTGGTCTTGGGCTCTGGTTCTGGTCCTGACAGTGAAACATGGACTTCAGTGTCTGTCAGTGAGATGTTTGTCCGTTGGTCCCTCAGAACGTCCTGTAGTTTATCTCTGAGCTCTGACACAGCAGCTGTCACATCCTCAAAGTCCCTCAGAGGACGGATATTGATGCTGGATGAGTCTGTAGATTGGCTGAGTCGTGACAGTGAGGGGTAGTTGTGTAGAAACTGGTTGTGGTCGTCTGTGTGTGAGAGCTTCTCCAGCTCAGCGTCTTTCCTCTTCAGCTCAGTGATCTCCTGCTCCAGCTTCTCCTGAAGATCTTTGACTCGACTCACTTCAGTTTCCTGCTGGGATCTGACCTGCTGCTTCACATCAGACCTTCTTTTCTCCATGAGACGGATCAGCTCAGTGAAGATCTTCTCACTGTCCTCCACTGCTTTATCAGCAGAGCCATTGATAGCCTCCACCTCCTGTTGGAGCTCCTTCACATCTTTCTCTCTGTCCTGGATTCTCTGCTGGATGTTTTGTCGACTCACCTCGAGCTCTCTCTGCCTCTCAGTCCTTTCTGCTGCAGCTGAGACTGTGTCGTGGCCTTTATGTTCATCCACAGAGCAGAGATAACAGATACACTGCTGATCAGTGCGGCAGAAAATCTCCATCACCTCGTCATGACGAGAGCAGATGGTGTCCTGAAGCTTAGCAGAGGCTTCAACAAGTTTGTGTTTTTTAAAAGTCGGAGATTCATAGTGAGGCTGGAGATGTTGCTCACAGTACGAAGCCAGACAAACCAGACAGGACTTGAAGGCTTTCAACTTCCTCCCAGTGCAGACATCACAGGCCACATCTTCAGGTCCAGCATAGCAGTGATCAGCAGGAGCAGCTTGGAGTCCAGTCTTCTTCAGTTCCTCCACTAACTCTGCTAACATGGTGTTTCTCTGCAGGACAGGCCTCGGTATGAAGGTCTGTCGACACTGAGGACAGCTGTGGATGTTTTTCTGATCTTCTTCATCCCAGTGGGTCTTAATACAGTTCATGCAGTAGTTGTGTCCACAGGGAATAGTCACCGGATCCTTCAGTAGATCCAGACAGATCGAACAGCAGAATCTCACCTCGTTTCGTTGCTGCGCCATTTCACCTCTCAACAACGGGGAGCGTCTGAAGAGTTTCACTTCCCTTACAGCAAATAAAAGCGTCACTTCTTGTGTGCACGCTGATCTGCAGTAAAGTGGCTTGTACTTCACAGCATGTTGGTTACACCCATCCCTAAACTGGCAGATCTGAGAAAGGGGCTGGAACCAGGAAATAAACAGTCAGAGCTGAACTGCTTGAGGTAAGTGTGGGGGAGGAATGTTTACCCGTATGTCAGGAGTGAAGCAGTTTGAGCTGTGGCTGCATTCATAGACTTACTTCACCTTTTTATACTTCTGTCCTGTACAGATTCACAGCAGTAACATTTAAAATCAATATTAAAGAACTTCTCTCCGCTCCTGTGCTCTGCTTTTAGCATTAAAACATCCACTTCAGTCTTCTTTATTCAACTTTTATTCAGTTTTCAGTGCCCAGTTCTGCCATGCTTTGCTTCATTCAAGAAAACTGAGCTGTTCAGTCGGTCTGAACTTTAGCACTGTGTTCAGCCATCCTGTCTGCATCCACGATTACAAGTAAAAATGCTGCTTTCAAACTTTACGTCAGTCTTCTCCTTCACCTTTAACCTAAGACTAGTTTTCCTAAGAGCATCCTGTAGTAAGAAACAGAGGAAAAAGAAATAATCTGCTTTAAAATACAGTTTGATGTTTCGATGACTGTTTAATCCAAACATACTCCAACTAGAATGTATATTTTATATATTTTTAATGCTTAGATATTTTGTAGTTTAAGTCACATTTATTTTCATTAAACAAAATTAATGAACTTGGAAGTTTGATAGATGCATTAATAATTCATAGTAATAATGGATGATTAGAGGAATGAAACTTTTAACACTCAAAAAAATAAACAAACTATGACTTCAGCAAGTCACTGGCATAGTTCTATTACGTTTTACAAAGTCATAGTTAAAATTGCATCAACAGAAGACAAACATTAGTCGGTGTATCTTAAATGTATTCAATAAGAGTGAAAACGTTCTTGGTACTTCGTCTAAACATCAATCAGACTTCAAATAATCAGAGTTGCTTTCAGAGGACGAGGCAGTGATCTGTAATTAGCTGACATACAGAAAGAGTCACATTATTGATTATCAACTTTACTGACTCAGCGGTGTCTACAATGAATGTACACATAATACACACTTTCTACATTTGATTAACAACACACCTGAAGGCCTACCCTAACTTTAATCATCCCTGTAAAGCTAAACTTTACCCACGAGTGATACACATCTGTTCACATCAAACAGAAGTTACATTTCTCTGATATCGCCTGACCTCCATGTGAGTTAACAGAACTCAGCAGTTTCTCCATTAGGACCAGAATGAAGAAGTCCAGCATAGAGAGGCTGAGTGAACGTGGTCTGGACTTTGTGGAGGAGAGTCATGGTTTCAGAGACGCTGTAGAAGGACAGAATACCTGCACTGTGATCCAGGTACACTCCAACTCTGGAGGACCGAGGACCTGAGACAGGAGTGCGGGCTTTGTTGTAATAAAAGTTATAACTGTTTGTGTGACAATTTAACATCCAAGATTTGTCATTGAATCCAAATACACATTCATATGAGCTCCCTGCTCTGCTGATATTCTTGTATGCGACTGCTACATAAACTCCTCTCCCTCTCCACTCCACCTCCCAGTAACAACGTCCAGTCAGACTCTCTCTACTCAGAACCTGAGGCCAGCCAGTGAATCTGTCTGGGTGACTAGAATAAGACTGAGGTTTACTCATTCTTGTCACTTTTCTGTTCCCCTCAGATAATGACAGCAGTGTGTGTGCTGTGTTTGGATCCAGTGTGAGTTCACGTGAATATTTTAAGAACTCAGCTCTGGTCTTGGGCTCTGGTTCTGGTCCTGACAGTGAAACATGGACTTCAGTGTCTGTCAGTGAGATGTTTGTCCGTTGGTCCCTCAGAACGTCCTGTAGTTTATCTCTGAGCTCTGACACAGCAGCTGTCACATCCTCAAAGTCCCTCAGAGGACGGATATTGATGCTGGATGAGTCTGTAGATTGGCTGAGTCGTGACAGTGAGGGGTAGTTGTGTAGAAACTGGTTGTGGTCGTCTGTGTGTGAGAGCTGCTCCAGCTCAGCGTCTTTCCTCTTCAGCTCAGTGATCTCCTGCTCCAGCTTCTCCTGAAGATCTTTGACTCGACTCACTTCAGTTTCCTGCTGGGATCTGACCTGCTGCTTCACATCAGACCTTCTTTTCTCCATGAGACGGATCAGCTCAGTGAAGATCTTCTCACTGTCCTCCACTGCTTTATCAGCAGAGCCATTGATAGCCTCCACCTCCTGTTGGAGCTCCTTCACATCTTTCTCTCTGTCCTGGATTCTCTGCTGGATGTTTTGTCGACTCACCTCGAGCTCTCTCTGCCTCTCAGTCCTTTCTGCTGCAGCTGAGACTGTGTCGTGGCCTTTATGTTCATCCACAGAGCAGAGATAACAGATACACTGCTGATCAGTACGGCAGAAAATCTCCATCACCTTGTCATGACGGGAGCAGATGGTGTCCTGAAGCTTAGCAGAGGCTTCAACAAGTTTGTGTTTTTTAAAAGTCGGAGATTCATAGTGAGGCTGGAGATGTTGCTCACAGTACGAAGCCAGACAAACCAGACAGGACTTGAAGGCTTTCAACTTCCTCCCAGTGCAGAAATCACAGGCCACATCTTCAGGTCCAGCATAGCAGTGATCAGCAGGAGCAGCTTGGAGTCCAGTCTTTTTCAGTTCCTCCACTAACTCTGCTAACATGGTGTTTCTCTGCAGGACAGGCCTTGGTATGAAGGTCTGTCGACACTGAGGACAGCTGTGGATGTTTTTCTGATCTTCTTCATCCCAGTGGGTCTTAATACAGTTCATGCAGTAGTTGTGTCCACAGGGAATAGTCACTGGATCCTTCAGTAGATCCAGACAGATCGGACAGCAGAATCTCACCTCGTTTCGTTGCTGCGCCATTTCACCTCTCAACAACGGGGAACGTCTGAAGAGTTTCACTTCCCTCACAGCAGATAAAAGCGTCACTTCTTGTGTGCACGCTGATCTGCAGTAAAGTGGCTTGTGCCTCTTGCACTTCACAGCATGTTGGTTACACCCATCCCTAAACTGGCAGATCTGAGAAAGGGGCTGGAACCAGGAAATAAACAGTCAGAGCTGAACTCTGTGTTAGATTCCTGGAAAAGGTGTGTTTGGTCACACTTATGGACTTGCTAGACTGGTTGTACAGCATTCATTTTGACTTGTCATAGCAGGATTTAGTAACAGTTGTTAGAGCTCAAAAGTCCAAGTCTAGGCCAGATTGTAAGTCTGGACCTCGTTTCCAAAGCGTAACTACAGCAAAGATGAAAAGTCAAAGTTTCGGCACTGAAGTTGTACTTATTTACGACTTGCGCGTCTTGTTGAGGCATTATCTAAGACTCAAAACTTTATCTATGGGTCTTCTTGGGGACCTCAATGCCTTTATCTACGACTTGAGTCTTGCTTGAGGGTCTCAGCCTCTCCTAAGATAAAACTAACATTAACACATCTGTGAGTTTCCTGCCAACTTGAACTTTGGACTTTAGCAGCGGTTCTGCAATCCTTTAAACTCTTAAGACGGCGCTTCCTTAGTTATCAGCTGGTCATTTGCAAAGCAAAGCCTTCAGGGATTGAACCATCAAGGAGGACCACCTTGGGGATGTCTTGGTGGAACACTTCTCTTAGGGTGTCTAGGACATCCTTCTAGAAATGACTCAACTTTGTACATGACCAAAAAATATGTGTGGACCAATTTCTCCAGAACTTGCAGTGGCTGGATTGGCTCCTGAACCAAACTTTTTTTCATTATGGTTCTTTCATATATACACACAACATGATCTACACCTCAAGGGTTTTACTGATGTTCTCAATGCATCATTGGTGACTACTTCTGGGGGATTCCAGACTACAACTTGTGTGTGATTAAGGGAATCAAGCAGGATTTTTCATTCAGTCTTTTGGAGCAAAAACACATCCGTATGTGCTGATGCCAAATCTTTCAAGTAACCGACACTACCCAGAAAGCCAAATGAAGTTTGCTCTCCAAGTTTCTCTAGATCACTCCCCCATTTATGTCTAAAAATTTAAAACTAAGTCATTCACAATAAATCCATTTCATCCACATAACAGGAAGACAACAGTGACACGGCAGGTTAACGTGATGCCACTGCATCAGTTTTTATTTTCACAGTTGAATGCATCTTTACTCGATACAAATCAAGGTTTTTGCACCCCGATCCCAACAAACATACGTTTCATATCAACACACATCAAATTACAGATCGTTGTTAGCATTAAAACATGTCTACAACATGTCCTCAAAACACTGTTGTTCATCTCCTCCCACTTTAACCCAGGACTAGTTTTCCTAAAAACATCTCGCAGTAAGAAACTCACACAGCCGAGCTTTAATTTAGATTTTAAAATACTCAAAGTGCATCTTTGTCTTGAATAACTTTCGTTCTTTGTAGTTGTTCTAGAAAGTCTTCAAAATGAAAACCTTTGTGCCGAAAAAGTTTCAGCAAGAATCCTCTCCGCTGATTGACCTGAACATAAATCGACCTCAGAGATTTCTTTTAGGAAAACCAGCCCAGTTTGGTTCAAAATCCTAATTTGTCTACTAAAAAAATCAGTTCCTGTCTAATATGAGGCATGATGTGAAATGATCCCACACACATACACACACACACACACACATACACACTGCATTTGATAAAAACACACAAAGGGCCTAAAAACTACAGCCACCCCTGGGTCATTGCTGGAAACAGTGGAACCAGATGGATTGTCTCTGAAAAGCTTTAACTCCACCCGCCTGTAAATTCAAGCTGCATTCAAGTCCCAAAAGGTCACAGTTTGAGGGAGCTGGGCTGTATTTTTCCTTCTTGAACACATTAAATCAAATGACAGTTAGTTTATATATAAAAAGACAGGGTCAGGTGGTGAGTTCTGAGTACTGATAGGACATGGACAATTGTTTTGTTTTTTTTCTTCTGGGAACTGAACGTAGCACAACACAGCAGCAGAACGTGACTACAAAAAGTGAAGCAAACCAAGATTGTGCAATGTTTCCAGAAACCTTCAGTGTCAGAATTATGCAACAAGATTTCTAAACTTTGAGTGTATTTCAGTTCATCTCAGGACGTTATTTAAAAAAAAAACGGCAACTAGTTCTGCACAGATAACTCCAGTTTTTACACGTAAAACAAACGTCCACAATCCTGTTTCAAAAACCTTTCGGGAAAATAGTTCCGATGAGATTTCAGGTGCTTGTTAACCCAGGTGTGGCTGCACCGCTAACAGCATGGACAGAAGGCTCCTTTTGGTTTGGTATAAAGCAAAGAGAAAAGAATTAAGACTACTGGGTTCATAGCAGGCATAGAAGGTCAAAGGCAGAGCCACCAATTCACTGAGTTTGACTTCTGTTGCAGCTCAAGCAACTCACAAGAAACAAATTCAGTGTGAGGACTGATGTGTTTGATACGTATAATCATAATTAGTGTTAGCACAGAGACTGCGTGATTTTACAATACTTTCTAAAAATGAAGATTATTACAGAGATGACAGATGTTGAATACTTCAGAGTTTAGTGGAAAGTCTGCAGCGGTTATCTCGTAGTGTTCAGGGCTCGAAGATTCAAATCTTTAAGTTAGGGTTAAGTTCGTGTGAAGTGAAGCCAATGCCAAAGTGCCTAAAGCTGCAGTTCCTATAACGTCCACTAGAGGCTGGCTCCAGAAGTGAGTCAGTCTCCATAAGTCCCCATGTCCAAATGTCCAACTTCACAGCAGAAATAAACATGTTTACAGCCTGGTACAAAAAACAGTTTTGGTCTCTGTTGCTAAATTTCTCGTTCATGACAACTGTACTTCAGAGCTTCACAACGGCTCTCGGAGACTACGTCCAGGTTTCATAGAGTCTATGCAATCAATGCAAATAGACAAACTAATCTTAAAGCGATGCCGAATGTAAATATGACTAGACAACCGCCTGTGATGACGAATCTGAATCTTCTAATGCGTTTGTGGCTTCAAGTGACGGAGCTTTAACGTGGCAAACTCCTCATCAGTGGCTCCAACCAAAGGTCAAGGCCATGGAAAGGTCGTGCTAAGTTCAAAGGTCATGGTAAGGTCATAACACTGCATCAGGTCAACACATTTCTCCAGATGACGACTGACACTTCTTTTCAAGTTTTAAAACAGGGACCCCCTACACACACACACACACACACACACACACACACACACACACACACACACACTGAACCTCCCAACATTTCCACATGATTTTAAGTTAAAACATTACACTGTGGAAATCTCTCACACTTATTTACACACACACACTCTTCTTTGCTTCATCCTCAGTGATTCTTATAACCAGTAACATCAACAGACAACATGATGGATGTGTGAATGGAGCGATATGATTGGTAGATGACCCACTATGTCACATCTCACAGACACGACCACGTAAGGAAAGAGACCCATCACTGTCCAACCAGATCCATCAGGAACTCGACTTGTAGGTGAGAACTCTTTCGTTACAGTTTGTCAGCAACCCTCAAAACCTTTTTTTCTTTTTATTTGTAAAAGTGAAAATACATTTTTAGTGGTGGAACAACTTCACTTAACCTGTTGATGCTACACTGACTTGTAATCAGGTGAATTAGTGTTTGTACCACAGCTGTTCTGGACAGGCCCAGTGTCGTGCCAGAACAGGAGCTGAGCGAGTGGGTTAACCGGACGTTGGCGTTGTTGTTGGTGAGAGCTTGGTGAAATAAAAGGCTGAAAGACAGACGCCGGGCTAGGCTGACTGCTGTTGGACTAGTCAGTGATATCAGCTGCTGCTGGGGACCTGGTTTGGCTGGTAGCAAAGTTGTCGACTCTAGTTTTTGTACAAATACTCGAGTACAGCTGAACATATTTACCACAGTGGGATTACACTCTGAAACTGGAGGCAACAAACCACAGAAATACTGATTTTACATGATGTTACTGCTGAAGTAAAGTACTGATACTTCAGTTACATTCCACCACTGTAGATTTAGTTTTTAGTTCCAAACTTCGGTTATTTTTCGGGGTGCTGACACGTCATGTCTATGATGATATTGTTTCTTTTCATTGTAGTATTTTTTTTTTTTTTCATTTTTACTCAAATTGCTACTGTTTCCCTACTTCACAACTGACTCACACAGACAGACACCAACGTACAGAGTGATATTTACAGTATATACAACATATTTTATCCTCCACTAACTGCAGGCAGGAGGACAGGCAGGGGGCTCTGGGTTTAGACTGGAACGTGCCCTTTACCTCAGTCATACTGCAGGTAGAAACCTCCAAAAGGTGGTTGAAATTATTTTTTGTTGTTAACGTGAGGTTTTCGGAAGTCACACAGTACGAAGCCTGGGGAACGGGTCAAGGACGGGAGTTGAGCGGTAGAAAGTGTCCGCCAGGGAAATGGAGATAGGAAAGTGAGTCTATGCAGATAAGACTCATTGTTTTAGGAGTTAAGATTTACGACTGAAGCTACCAAAACCTCAAAAGCTGATTTAATCTCTGCAAAACTGTTGGAAACTGCTGAAAATATTATTTATCTTGTGTGCAGATGAAACAAACGACATATAATGTGTTTAGAGCTTCTTTTTTTAAAATTTGGTTCAACTTTGGCTGTTTCCTTTAGTAATTTGGATACGCTAGGCTAATCACCACCTGACTCCAGCTCCCTGCTTCAAGTACAGACATGGGAAAAGTGTAAAAGTCCTCAACCAACTCTTTCAAAAAGGCAGATTTCAAAAATGTCAAACTATTCCTTTAAACCGTTCCTTTAGGTTTACTTATGTAACAGGCATACTTCTGAAAACCTGTAAAACAATGAGTCTTATCTGTCCAAACAGCTGATGATCAGTGCTGGGGGGTGTCGGGGAATTGGACCTATGAAAGGCAAGGCTGAGATTTCAGGTATTAAGAGGAATTCATCAGCAGCGTAAACAGGCACAGTACTCGAATATCTCCTCCGGTTGGTGGACGCCGAGTGGCAGAAATAAGAAACGTCCTTCAGGTCAGCAGAAGGAGAGCTGGAGGGTAAAAGGCAGGAGAAATGGGACGTTTCCCAGAATAAATGGAAGACATCCTGGTTGCCAAGTGGCAGGGACTAAAGAGGAGATAATCCCTAAACCAGAGGGAACGTTTGTGAACGGATCAGTTGTTTGTATCCTTTAGAGGTAACGGCCATTTTCAGGAAATGGGTCCAGTCCCGTGAGACACTGGGTGATGAGACAGGATGTGTCCAATAGCACCTTCATGGTGTCCCAGTGTTGATATGGTGTGCGTCCTTCAAGCAGCAGTGGGGTGACTTCATCAAACCAAAACGGGACTCCTCTTATAGAATAGAGAACGTGAATACTTTCCAGTACAGCAGCAGAGACGGGACTTGTGAAAGTCTTCAGTAGATTAAATGCTGGTCTAGGCCAGAGGTGAGGACTGCTTCCATGAGATAAATTAACAATGGAGAACTTCATTTAATTCCATAAAGTCTTTAAAGACCAGAGGGATTGAACTTTTTTGGTGTTGAGTAAAAGCAACACAGCGATTCTAGACTAGAGACAACTTGTTTGGTTGGCAGTAAATCAAGAAAACAGATTGAGTTCTTGAGCATGGATGAGGGAACATCAGTATCCATGTTGAGAAACGGACTTGAAGGCTAGGACTAGACCAGATATGTAGAAACTTGTTTGGTTTCCAGTAGATAAAAACTAGGACTAGACTGAGGAGGTGAGGAGACTCATTTGGTCCTCGACCAGATTTAAGGGAACTTATTTGACTTCCTGCAGATGAAACAGGATTGATTCTGGACCACATTTGAGCGAAGAGTTCGCAGAACTTGTTTGGTTTTCCATTAGAACGGGAACAGGAAGCCAGAAGTGAGGGAACTTTTTCAAGACAAGGCCAACGTGTTCAGTTTCCATTTTATTAATCTGGGCAGATTCCAGACCAGATCTGAGGGAACTTCCTCAGTTTTCAGTAGATGAATGGTGACGTGTTCCAGACCAAACATAAGGGAACTTGTTTGGTTTTAAGAATCAGGTGGTCCAGACCAGAGGTGAGGAAACTTTCATTAAATGAAGAATGATACGTTCTGTTTAGTTTCCAGGAGTTCAAATGAAGCATGCCCAAAAACAAGAAAGAGGGAACTTGTTTAGTTTCCAGTAGATTCAACGCTTTCTAGATTTGAGGGAAGTCATTTGGTTCCAGTGATTGAAAACAGGCTCTATTCTAGACCGGTTTAGTTTCCAGAAGATAAAACTTAAAAATTTGGTTTCCAAAAGAACAAGCAGGATGAGTCTCTTGGTGAGCAAACATGACGGGTTTCCAGTAAATCAAACAAGCGTTGTTATGTTTGTATTCCAGTCGATGAAGGTGGACTTGTGTGTTTTAGACCAGAGGTGAGGGAACTTGTTTGGTTTCCAGTATTGGGGATTCGTGCTCTGGGTCCAGTGCTTCTCCACTGGTCTGGTCTTCAGTGCTGCTCACAGTGTTGGAGTCTACGGGAGCCTCGTCCTACAAAAACACACTTATCAACAACAGGTTCTGGTAGTTGGAGTGAGTACTTGATCTGTTATGAGGCAGACTTTTAAATGAGGAACAGTGTAACGATGGTGCTTTTACTTGTCCGTGTGCTCTTACCGTCACCCATGAGTGTGACAGGACCTCCTCGGCAGTGAAACGAGTGTCCACATTCACCTGCAGCATCTGACTAATCAGCATCTGAGGAACAGGTCATGTGAATGAATGCGATTTAATTACTAATCAATTGTGTCAAGTTTCAGATGTTGTTGCAGGCATATCACCAAAATGCTGTATTCTCTTGTATGAGCCGTACCTTTGCTGGCAGGCTGATGGTGTCCCAGTCTGGAGACGGAAACTCCAGCTTCCCTCTGAGGATCTGATCAAACAACTCCTCCTGCACATTATTCTCACTGAGGACAAGAAAGAAAACACAGAATATGAATGTAATACACTACAGTAGTAAAATAAATGCGTTCATTGACAACACAGGACAAATATTGACATGGTTGAATATTGATTATTTGACATTACACTATACTGACTGGGGCGGTCTGAATCTGAATCTCAGACATCTCCACATGGATGAAGGAACATCACCTCCAGCTGAACATCTCAAAAACTGCTCCTCCCAGACAAACAGTACACCACGACATCAACATCAACTCCCTCTGTCTCGGCCCACCAGGGTGGTGAGAAACTTAGAGGTTATGATTGATGACCAAACTAACCTTCTCCAATCATGTAGCCTCAGTTACCCGGTCATGACGCTTTGCAGACCTTACTTAACGCAACACGGCACTCAAGCTGTGGTCATTTCAAGACTAGACTACTGTACCGCCCTCCTGACGGACCTCCACAGTGAAACCTCTTCAGATGATCCAGTCGCCTGTACTACAACCAACCCAGAAGGTCACATGTCACCTCGCTGCTCATCGAGCTCCACTGTCTACCTGTAGCAGCCCGCATTAAATTCAAATCTCTAATGCTGACTACAAAGTTGTCTCCAGTACTGCACCTACCTATCTGACTGCCCTTGTACAAGCATAGGTTACCTGACAACCACTGCGCTCCTCCAATGAGCGACGCCTGGCTCTGCCACCTGTTCGCTCAAGGCAATCCAAACATTTCTCGTCTGTTGTTCCTCGTTGGTGGAACGCACTACCGGTTCCTACCAGATCAGGGGCGTCCCTCTCTACCTTTAAAAAAACTCCTGAAGACCTCCAGCTCTTCAGAGAGGACCTCCACTCCTAGCACTACCAACAACTGGACATGGGAAAGCTGCCCCTTTAAGAATTGTCAGCACTTTCTTATCTCACTGTTCGGTGATTGTTCCCTTCTCTGTAAGTCGCTTTGGATAAATGACTAAATGTAAACTGACCTTCTAAATGGAGGGAATCCACACAGCAGGATGTAGGTGATCACTCCCGCCGCCCAGATGTCGACCTTCAGACCATAGCTACACACACACACATAAAACAGTTGAGTTCATGAATCTACCTGGATAGTTTCAGTTTCAGCTCAGTGTCAGTTCAACTTTCATACCCAGAAACTGTTTTTCAGCTCTCACCCAGTCTCTGCGATTATCTCCGGGGCGACGTATGTCGGCGTGCCGCACACAGTGTACAGCGGTCCCTCGACCACCGTCGCCAAACCAAAGTCACCCAGCTTCAGTGATTTCGTGCCGTCTGGATACTCGCACACCTGCAGTACACAGAAATCAGATCAGTCCGACTCCCTGAGGTGCTTTTCTGTTACATTTCTTCTGTTTTGTTTCCGTGTGTTTGTACCAGCAGGTTCTCTGGTTTGATGTCTCGGTGGACGATGTTCATCCGGTGCAGGTACTTGATGGCTCCGGCCAGGTTGAACACCATGGCGCTGGCGTCACGCTCGCTGTACTTTGTGGAGGAGGTGATGGCGTCAAACAGGTCTCCACCCTGAAGGAGGCAGGAGGTGTAAAAATAGTGACTCTTCAACATGTTTTAAATATTCTGACAGAATCTGGAAGAAGACGAAGAAGAGGCACCTTGACGAGCTCCATGACCAGGAACAGCTGACTGGGCGTTTCGTCCACCTCGATTAACTGGATGATGCTGGGATGTCGAACCCTCCGCAGGACCGCCACTTCATTTTCTATCAGATGCTCCTGCACACACACACCAAACTGTCACATGATGCTTTTACACCATCACACACAGAATCCTGACACATCTTTATAGAAACCAAGCGATGAACGCTTTGTAAAATAACACAGAATCCGCGTTACCTTCCCACAGCAGCGAGCTTTGTCGATGATCTTCAGAGCGAACTCCTGTCCCGTCGACCTGCCAATCGAAAAAACAGAAACTTGTCAACACCGTCCGACACAGACCTGTTACGACTTTGCTGAAATGATACTTCGATGCTCCTCACCTCTCCACGCACTCTTTGACCACAGCAAAGTTTCCGTCTCCGATCACTTTACCCACTTGGTACTTCTCGTTGATGATGGAGGAAGAAACGGACCGATTACCGTTCACTGTGAGGAGACAGAAGACCTTTACATAACCAACCAGATTTCTTTTTAAATCCTCTTTTGGAGCCAGAAGGGTTTTTTCAGTCTTTAGTCAGCATGTTGACTTTCAAACAGAAGCTCGAGGTTTTACAAATTCAGATCCCAAAACCTTAAAACTTTCAAAGTAGCTGCAGATCAAGTCGCCTCGAAACAGTTTTGTAGGTTTCAAACTAAACATCAAAACGTGAGCGTGCACACACCTTCGACAGCGTCGTCGTCTGGCTGCTCGGCCTCGCCGTTTACATCGGTGGACGAAGCACGATGAGGAGACATCTGAGAGAAGATTTATTGTTTTGTTATGTTAATGCAAACAGATTAATCAAACCAATAACTGTCGAAGTTCATCTGACCTTGAGGCTGCGTCGCGTCCCGGGGCTGGTGGGGGACGGGCTGGACCTGGACGACTTCACCACTGACTGCGATCCTGAGGCCTCATTGGCTGCACACAAGAGAAAGGAGTCATGTGATTGGTTAACGTCAATCTGGTAATGATACCAATGGAGTATATGAAGGTGATTTCGAGCAGTGGTTCACACCTGGACCAGGAGACTTTGTTCTGGGCGGGCCTTTGAGTGGAGTCCTCGAAGACGAGAAGCCGGAGCCGCTTGGAGTCTTTAGAGTTTTCGGAGGGGCGGTCGAGCGAGTCGACTTCACTTTGCACTCTGGAGAGGACGAGATGTGTCAACCCTATTCATTATTAACAGCATCTTACTCTTTTCACCGTGTTTACTAGATTAAGTACTGCACTGTACTCCCTGAATGTTTTCATATATCGTCAGGACGTGTTTAGACCCCTGTAGAGTTTACTGTGAACTTCACTTACAAACAGCTAGATCTCTGTTTTCATGATTAAAAAACGCAGCTTCTTCTTTAATTTGATACCAAATATTTGTAGCATTTCAAACTGTTCAGTTTTGTAGAATTTGTGTTGAGAGTCGGTGCGACCCGGTCAGTCCTCCCTGCCGACTCTTCGGCGAACTCTCCCCCCAGAGAACAGCCGCAGTCTGGGCAGTGAGAGCCGGGTAAGTCCTTCCGTCAATGTCTGTCAATGTCTTTGTCTCTGTCCACTCTGCACGACGGGTCAGGATCTCCCTCACAACACAATCTGACAACTTCAATTAGATCGTAAACTCTGAGGTGCTTTTATATTTACAGAGGAAACCGAGTGGAGACGTAACGACGACAACTTAAACTAAAATACAAAAATACAAAGCTCAGACTCATTTTTTCATGTTTTTACAAATGCAAGAGAAATAAATTAGCATAAACGTGTGTGTGTGTGTGTGTGTGTGTGTGTGTGTGTGTGTGTGTGTGTGTGTGGTGTGTGTGTGTGTGTGTGTGTGTCTCACCGCTAACAAAAACCTGTGTTTTGCTGCTGTGTGTGAGCACAAAGTCGTCCTGAGCGTAACGAAACTTCTCCGGCCCGCACGCCATGAACACGTCGTCATCCCCGAAGAAATCCTGCAGACAGGTCAGCTACACACACACACACACACACACACACACACACACACACACACACACACACACACACACACACACACACACACACACACAGATTAATTAAACCTTTGGAAACACTGCACAGACTAGTGTGTGTGTGAGAGACAGAGCAGACGACAGCTGGTAACATTCTAATCACGTTCGCTGCTATTGGAAACAAACACAGACACACACATGCGGTGCTGTCGAGGAACTGTCTTGAGGATTTAAAACAAACCGTTCGTCGGATGATCGGAGGCGTGGGAGGATTTTTAGATTTATTGGTGAAATATTTGATACTTTCACCTCTTTCCTCTGATGATCAGTGACCTCCTGTTGACCACACTGACCTGTGATCAGGTGAACGGTGTCTCTGTCATTCGTACGTCTGTTCTCACACTATGTAACTTTGGGCTCCGGGTCGGGAGAAGTACGTAACACTTTACGGCACTAAGTCACACAGCAGCAACTATTTCACTGATTCTGGTGAAACTGGATCATATTTTATGGAGGAAATGTTTTCTGGTTTTCCCTCTGATGTCCTCCGGCTGCTGCGCCTCAACTCTCAGGACCGTGAGCTCAGAAGAAGAAGAAGAAGAGATTTACAGGCCCGATGTCGTGCCAGAACAGGAGCTGGGCCTCTATGGACACAATGGCAGAGCAGAAACCGGAGGCAACAAACCACAAAATTTCTACGTGATGTTGCTTTAAGATAAAACTGAAGAATGTAATGATGAACAGAGTGATTCTTCCTCCTTTGTCCTTCAGTTTACCTCTCACTTCCCCCCATTTTACTTTTTACTCAACGCCTCCAGTACTGTGTGTGTGTGTGTGTGTGTGTGTGTGTGTGTGTGTGTGTGTGTGTGTGTGTGTGTGTGTGTGGAGAGCAAGGCAGGGGTTTCTAACTGGATGCCCGGTTACCATGGTTACCACACTGCAGTGTGCACTGTGTGTGTGTGTGATGGGGTTTCTGTCCCGCTGCTCAAAGCGGCTGCACAAACTGAAAGGACGAAGGGAGGACACACACACACACACACACACACACACACACACACACACACACACACACACACACACACACACACACACACACACACACACTCTGGTTTCATTCAGACTGAGTCTGGAGAGAGCGAAGCCGTCTGAGGCCGACAGAATAAAAGCCTTCGTTATGACACACGCCCAGCCCTTTCAAAATAAAAGCCTTCATTTAAAGTGATCACTCAGTCCAAGTCATTAAAGTTGCTTAATATAAAACAACCAACTGGTTATGATGCATCATGACTCTCAGGTTTGTATCTTAACATGTTGAAAGATCACATTATTCGTGCATGATGCAATGTTTGAGGGGTTTAACCAAATAAAGATTAGCTGCAGCCCTAACGAGAATAACTAATGATCCATTATCGATTCATCTGCTGATTTGCTTTGTAAAATGTCAGAAAAACTGCCAATAATCCAAATTAAATTAGCATTTTTTTGGTTTTATTCATCCAAAACTAAAAAAATATTTAATTCACTGTCATAAAAAGTGTTTTCTGGACCGTTTGAGCTCTTCACCAATATTTAAATATCACCAAGGCAACAAATATTTTAAAAAAAACATTTAATTTTGGTGCATGCTTTGCTTTCCTTATTTTTTTACATGTCTAAAAGTGGTGTCCACTTCAGCAGTTCAGTTCAAATCCGATGAATCATGTAAAATTTGACATAAGGGAACATTTTCAAAATAAAAGAATAAGAAAGCTAAAGAGCTGTAATGTAATCCATGCTTTTGTTTTGAAGGCAGCTTTTATTTTCTTAAGGCAGGCGCTGCAGCAAAGTTCCCATTGGATAATCTGTTGTGTGTGTTTGTGGGTGTGAGTCTGAGCTGCGTTCACTGCAACAAGCTCCGCGCTGTCACCGTGTCACAGCCAACACTCTCATCTGTGACTTCAAAGAGTGTGTGTGGTAAAAATAACGTGTCGTACGTTTAAATCCATCTTTAACTCACAAAGGAGCCTCAGAGAGGATCGGAGAAGATTCAGTCTGTTCAACACGGCGGAGGACAAACTAACTTTAGCTGACTGTCGCAGTTCCAGGGCTTTAAACTGACAACGCTTTGAGCTAAAAGTGCCAAATTTTAATCTTCAGAGATGCCGAACTCAGCGTCCCGACACTCCAAAATAAAAATGAACCCCTTAAAGACTTTCTTTAATTCACGATCGATCCTTGGG
>JAFMOB010000687.1:0-64195 GCA_018985215.1 Larimichthys polyactis | reverse complement strand
TTCGATTGGCAGGTGGCGACGGGACAGGAGTTCGCTCTGAAGATCATCGACAAAGCTCGCTGCTGTGGGAAGGTAACGCGGATTCTGTGTTTTTTACGAAGCGTTCATCGCTTGGTTTCTATAAAGATGTGTCAGGATTCTGTGTGCGATGGTGTAAAAGCATCATGTGACAGTTTGGTGTGGTGTGCAGGAGCATCATGAAGAAAATGAAGTGGCGGTCCTGCGGAGGGTTCGACATCCCAGCATCATCCAGTTAATCGAGGTGGACGAAACGCCCAGTCAGCTGTTCCTGGTCATGGAGCTCGTCAAGGTGCCTCTTCTTCGTCTTCTTACAGATTCTTCTGTCAGAATATTTAAACATGTTGAAGAGTCACTATTTTTACACCTCCTGCCCCTTCAGGGTGGAGACCTGTTTGACGCCATCACCTCCTCCACAAAGTACAGCGAGCGTGACGCCAGCGCCATGGTGTTCAACCTGGCCGGAGCCATCAAGTACCTGCACCGGATGAACATCGTCCACCGAGACATCAAACCAGAGAACCTGCTGGTACAAACACACGGAAACAAAACAGAAGAAATGTAACAGAAAAGCACCTCAGGGAGTCGGACTGATCTGATTTCTGTGTACTGCAGGTGTGCGAGTATCCAGACGGCACGAAATCACTGAAGCTGGGTGACTTTGGTTTGGCGACGGTGGTCGAGGGACCGCTGTACACCGTGTGCGGCACGCCGACATACGTCGCCCCGGAGATAATCGCAGAGACTGGGTAAGAGCTGAAAAACAGTTTCTGGGTGTGAAAGGTGAACTGACACTGAGCTGAAACTGAAACTATCCAGGTAGATTCATGAACTCAACTGTTTTATGTGTGTGTGTGTGTAGCTATGGTCTGAAGGTCGACATCTGGGCGGCGGGAGTGATCACCTACATCCTGCTGTGTGGATTCCCTCCATTTAGAAGGTCAGTTTACATTTAGTCATTTAACTGAAGCTTTTATCCAAAGCGACTTTCAGAGAAGGGAACAATCACCGAACAGTGAGATAAGAAAGTGCTGACAATTCTTAAAGGGGCAGCTTTCCCATGTCCAGTTGTTGGTAGTGCTAGGAGTGGAGGTCCTCTCTGAAGAGCTGGAGGTCTTCAGGAGGTTATTAAAGGTAGAGAGGGACGCCCCTGATTTGGTAGGAACCGGTAGTGCGTTCCACCAACGGGGAACAACAAACAGAAAAAGTTTGAAATGTCCTGAGTGTACGGGTGGCAGAGCCAGGCGTCGCTCATTGGAGGAGCGCAGCGGTTGTCAGGTAACCTATGGTTGTACAAGGGCGCTCAGGTATATAGTGTAATGTCAAATAATCAATATTCAACCATATTTGTCCTGTGTTGTCAATGAACGCATTTATTTTACTACTGTAGTGTATTGCATTCATATTCTGTGTTTTCTTTCTTGTCCTCAGTGAGAATAATGTGCAGGAGTTGTTTGATCAGATCCTCAGAGGGAAGCTGGAGTTTCCGTCTCCAGACTGGGACACCATCAGCCTGCCAGCAAAGGTACGGCTCATACAAGAGAATACAGAATTTTGGTGATATGCCTGCAACAACATCTGAAACTTGACACAATTGATTAGTAATTCAATCGCATTCATTCAATGACCTGTTCCTCAGATGCTGATTAGTCAGATGCTGCAGGTGAATGTGGACACTCGTTTCACTGCCGAGGAGGTCCTGTCACACTCATGGGTGACGGTAAGAGCACACGGACAAGTAAAAGCACCATCGTTACACTGTTCCTCATTTAAAAGTCTGCCTCATAACAGATCAAGTACTCACTCCAACTACCAGAACCTGTTGTTGATAAGTGTGTTTTTGTAGGACGAGGCTCCCGTAGACTCCAACACTGTGAGCAGCACTGAAGACCAGACCAGTGGAGAAGCACTGGACCCAGAGCACGAATCCCCAATACTGGAAACCAAACAAGTTCCCTCACCTCTGGTCTAAAACACACAAGTCCACCTTCATCGACTGGAATACAAACATAACAACGCTTGTTTGATTTACTGGAAAACCGTCATGTTTGCTCACCAAGAGACTCGTCCTGTTTGCTCTTTTGGAAACCAAATTTTTAAGTTTTATCTTCTGGAAACTAAACCGGTCTAGAATAGAGCCTGTTTTCAATCACTGGAACCAAATGACTTCCCTCAAATCTAGAAAGCGTTGAATCTACTGGAAACTAAACAAGTTCCCTCTTTCTTGTTTTTGGGCATGCTTCATTTGAACTCCTGGAAACCAAACAGAACGTATCATTCTTCATCTAATGAAAGTTTCCTCACCTCTCGTCTGGACCACCTGATTCTTTGACTTAAAACCAAACAAGTTCCCTTATTTTTGGTCTTGAACACGTCACGATTCATCTACTGAAAACTGAGGAATCAGATCTGGTCTGGAATCTGCCCAGATTAATAAAATGAAAACTGAACACGTTGGCCTTGTCTTGAAAAAGTTCCCTCACTTCTGGCTTCCTGTTCCCGTTCTAATGGAAAACCAAACAAGTTCTGCGAACTCTTCGCTCAAATGTGGTCCAGAATCAATCCTGTTTCATCTGCAGGAAGTCAAATAAGTTCCCTTAAATCTGGTCGAGGACCAAATGAGTCTCCTCACCTCCTCAGTCTAGTCCTAGCCTTCAAGCCCGTTTCTCAACATGGATACTGATGTTCCCTCATCCATGTTCAAGAACTAAATCTGTTTTTTTCCACTTTCTTGATTTACTGCCAACCAAACAAGTTGTCTCTAGTCTAGAATCGCTGTGTTGCTTTTACTCAACACCAAAAAAGTTCCCTCCCTCTGATCTTTAAAGACTTTATGGAATTTATTGAAGTTCTCCATTGTTAATTTATCTCATGGAAGCAGTCCTCACCTCTGGTCTAGACCAGCATTTAATCTACTGAAGACTTTCACAAGTCCCGTCTCTGCTGCTGTACTGGAAAGTATTCACGTTCTCTATTCTATAAGAGGAGTCCCATTTTGGTTTGATGAAGTCACCCCACTGCTGCTTGAAGGACGCACACCATATCAACACTGGGACACCATGAAGGTGCTATTGGACACATCCTGTTTCATCACCCAGTGTCTCACGGGACTGGACCCATTTCCTGAAAATGGCCGTTACCTCTAAAGGATACAAACAACTGATCCGTTCACAAACGTTCCTTCTGGTTTAGGGATTATCTCCTCTTTAGTCCCTGCCACTTGGCAACCAGGATGTCTTCCATTTATTCTGGGAAACGTCCCATTTCTCCTGCCTTTTACCCTCCAGCTCTCCTTCTGCTGACCTGAAGGACGTTTCTTATTTCTGCCCACTCGGCGTCCACCAAACCGGAGGAGATATTCGAGTACTGTGCCTGTTTACGCTGCTGATGAATTCCTTAATACCTGAAATCTCAGCCTTGCCTTCATCATAGGTCCAATTCCCCGACACCCCCCAGCACTGATCATCAGCTGTTTGGACAGATAAGACTCATTGTTTTACAGGTTTTCAGAAGTATGCCTTTTACATAAGTATAACCTAAAGGAGCGGTTTAAAAAAGTTTGACATTTTTGGAAATCTGCCTTTTTGAAAGAGTTGGTTGAGGACTTTTACACTTTTCCCATGTCTGTACTTGAAGCAGGGAGCTGGAGTCAGGTGGTGATTACCCTAGCGTATCCGAATTACTAAAGGAAACGGCCAAAGTTGAACCAAATTTTTAAAAAAGAAGCTCTAAACACATTATATGTCGTTTGTTTCATCTGCACACAAGATAAATAATATTTTCAGCAGTTTCAACAGTTTGCAGAGATAAATCAGCTTTTTGAGTTTGGTAGCTTCAGTCGTAAATCCTTAACTCCTAAAACAATGAGTCTTATCTGCATAGACTCACTTTCCTATCTCCATTTCCCTGAAGGACACTTTCTACCGCTCAACTCCCGTCCTTGACCCGTTCCCCAGGCTTCGTACTGTGTGACTTCCGAAAACCTCACTTAACAACAAAAATAATTTCAACCACCTTTTGGAGGTTTCTACCTGCAGTATGACTGAGGTAAAGGGCACGTTCCAGTCTAAACCCAGAGCCCCCTGCCTGTCCTCCTGCCTGCAGTTAGTGGAGGATAAAATATGTTGTATATACTGTAAATATCACTCTGTACGTTGGTGTCTGTCTGTGTGAGTCAGTTGTGAAGTAGGGAAACAGTAGCAATTTGAGTAAAAATGAAAAAAAAAAAAATACTACAATGAAAAGAAACAATATCATCATAGACATGACGTGTCAGCACCCCGAAAAAGAACCGAAGTTTGGAACTAAAAACTAAATCTACAGTGGTGGAATGTAACTGAAGTATCAGTACTTTACTTTAGCAAGTAAACATCATGTAAAATCAGTATTTCTGTGGTTTGTTGCCTCCAGTTTCAGAGTGTAATCCCACTGTTGGTAAATATGTTCAGCTGTACCGAGTATTTGTACAAAACTAGAGTCGACAACTTTGCTACCAGCCAAACCAGGTCCCCAGCAGGCAGCTGATATCACTGACTAGTCCAACAGTAGTCAGCCTAGCCCGGCGTCTGTCTTTCAGCCTTTATTTCACCAAGCTCTCACCAACAACAACGCCAACGTCCGGTTAACCCACTCGCTCAGCTCCTGTTCTGGCACGACAATGGGCCTGTCCAGAACAGCTGTGGTACAAACACTAATTCACCTGATTACAAGTCAGTGTAGCATCAACAGGTTAAGTGAAGTTGTTCCACCACTAAAAATGTATTTTCACTTTTACAAATAAAAAGAAAAAAAGGTTTTGAGGGTTGCTGACAAACTGTAACGAAAGAGTTCTCACCTACAAGTCGAGTTCCTGATGGATCTGGTTGGACAGTGATGGGTCTCTTTCCTTACGTGGTCGTGTCTGTGAGATGTGACATAGTGGGTCATCTACCAATCATATCGCTCCATTCACACATCCATCATGTTGTCTGTTGATGTTACTGGTTATAAGAATCACTGAGGACGAAGCAAAGAAGAGTGTGTGTGTGTAAATAAGTGTGAGAGATTTCCACAGTGTAATGTTTTAACTTAAAATCATGTGGAAATGTTGGGAGGTTCAGTGTGTGTGTGTGTGTGTGTGTGTGTGTGTGTGTAGGGGGTCCCTGTTTTAAAACTTGAAAAGAAGTGTCAGTCGTCATCTGGAGAAATGTGTTGACCTGATGCAGTGTTATGACCTTACCATGACCTTTGAACTTAGCACGACCTTTCCATGGCCTTGACCTTTGGTTGGAGCCACTGATGAGGAGTTTGCCACGTTAAAGCTCCGTCACTTGAAGCCACAACGCATTAGAAGATTCAGATTCGTCATCACAGGCGGTTGTCTAGTCATATTTACATTCGGCATCGCTTTAAGATTAGTTTGTCTATTTGCATTGATTGCATAGACTCTATGAAACCTGGACGTAGTCTCCGAGAGCCGATGTGAAGCTCTGAAGTACAGTTGTCATGAACGGGGAAATTAGCTACAGAGACCAAAACTGTTTTTTGTACCAGGCTGTAAACATGTTTATTTCTGCTGTGAAGTTGGACATTTGGACATGGGGACTTATGGAGACTGACTCACTTCTGGAGCCAGCCTCAAGTGGACGTTAAGAGGAACTGCAGCTTTAGGCACTTTGGCATTGCCTCACTTCACACGAACTTAACCCTGACTTAAAGATTTGAATCTTCGAGTCCTGAACACTACGAGATAACCGCTGCAGACTCTCCACTAAACTTTGTGAAGTATTCAACATCTGTCATCTCGGTCTTTATTTTTAGAAAGTATTGTAAAATCACGCAGTCTCTGTGCTAACACTAATTATGATTATACGTATCAAACACATCAGTCCTCACACTGATTTGTTTCTTGTGAGTTGCTTGAGCTGCAACAGAAGTCAAACTCAGTGAATCGGTGGCTCTGCCTTTGACCTTCTAATGCCTGCTATGAACCCAGTAGTCTTAATTCTTTTCTCTTTGCTTTATACCAAACCAAAAGGAGCCTTCTGTCCATGCTGTTAGCGGTGCAGCCACACCTGGGTTAACAAGCACCTGAAATCTCATCGGGACTATTTTCCCGAAAGGTTTTTGAAACAGGATTGTGGACGTTTGTTTTACGAGTTATCTGTGCAGAACTAGTTGCCGTTTTTTTTTTTTAAATAACGTCCTGAGATGAACTGAAATACACTCAAAGTTTAGAAATCTTGTTGCATAATTCTGACACTGAAGGTTTCTGGAAACATTGCACAATCTTGGTTTGCTTCACTTTTTGTAGTCACGTTCTGCCGCTGTGTTGTGCTACGTTCAGTTCCCAGAAGAAAAAAAAAAAACAATTGTCCATGTCCTATCAGTACTCAGAACTCACCACCTGACCCTGTCTTTTTATATATAAACTAACTGTCATTTGATTTAATGTGTTCAAGAAGGAAAAATACAGGCCAGCTCCCTCAAACTGTGACCTTTTGGGACTTGAATGCAGCTTGAATTTACAGGCGGGTGGAGTTAAAGCTTTTCAGAGACAATCCATCTGGTTCCACTGTTTCCAGCAATGACCCAGGGGTGGCTGTAGTTTTTAGGCCCTTTGTGTGTTTTTATCAAATGCAGTGTGTATGTGTGTGTGTATGTGTGTGGGATCATTTCACATCATGCCTCATATTAGACAGGAACTGATTTTTTTAGTAGACAAATTAGGATTTTGAACCAAACTGGGCTGGTTTTCCTAAAAGAAATCTCTGAGGTCGATTTATGTTCAGGTCAATCAGCGGAGAGGATTCTTGCTGAAACTTTTTCGGTACAAAGGTTTTCATTTTGAAGACTTTCTAGAACAACTACAAAGAACGAAGTTATTCAAGGCAAAGATGCACTTGGAGTATTTAAAATCTAAATTAAAGCTCGGCTGTGTGAGTTTCTTACTGCGAGATGTTTTTAGGAAAACTAGTCCTGGGTTAAAGTGGGAGGAGATGAACAACAGTGTTTTGAGGACATGTTGTAGACATGTTTTAATGCTAACAACGATCTGTAATTTGATGTGTGTTTGATATGAAACGTATGTTTGTTGGGATCGGGGTGCAAAAACCTTGATTTGTATCGAGTAAAGATGCATTCAACTGTGAAAATAAAAACTGATGCAGTGGCATCACGTTAACCTGCCGTGTCACTGTTGTCTTCCTGTTATGTGGATGAAATGGATTTATTGTGAATGACTTAGTTTTAAATTTTTAGACATAAATGGGGGAGTGAACTAGAGAAACTTGGAGAGCAAACTTCATTTGGCTTTCTGGGTAGTGTCGGTTACTTGAAAGATTTGGCATCAGCACATACGGATGTGTTTTTGCTCCAAAAGACTGAATGAAAAATCCTGCTCGATTCCCTTAAGAACACACAAGTTGTAGTCTGGAATCCCCCAGAAGTAGTCACCAATGTTGCATTGAGAACATCAGTAAAACCCTTGAGGTGTAGATCATGTTGTGTGTATATATGAAAGAACCATAATGAAAAAAAAGTTTGGTTCAGGAGCCAATCCAGCCACTGCAAGTTCTGGAGAAATTGGTCCACACATATTTTTGGTCATGTACAAAGTTGAGTCATTTCTAGAAGGATGTCCTAGACACCCTAAGAGAAGTGTTCCACCAAGACATCCCCAAGGTGGTCCTCCTTGATGGTTCAATCCCTGAAGGCTTTGCTTTGCCAATGACCAGCTGATAACTAAGGAAGCGCCGTCTTAAGAGTTTAAAGGAGTGCAGAACCGCTGCTAAAGTCCAAAGTTCAAGTTGGCAGGAAACTCACAGATGTGTTAATGTTAGTTTTATCTTAGGAGAGGCTGAGACCCTCAAGCAAGACTCAAGTCGTAGATAAAGGCATTGAGGTCCCCAAGAAGACCCATAGATAAAGTTTTGAGTCTTAGATAATGCCTCAACAAGACGCTCAAGTCGTAAATAAGTACAACTTCAGTGCCGAAACTTTGACTTTTCATCTTTGCTGTAGTTACGCTTTGGAAACGAGGTCCAGACTTACAATCTGGCCTAGATTGGACTTTTGAGCTCTAACAACTGTTACTAAATCCTGCTATGACAAGTCAAAATGAATGCTGTACAACCAGTCTAGCAAGTCCATAAGTGTGACCAAACACACCTTTTCCAGGAATCTAACACAGAGTTCAGCTCTGACTGTTTATTTCCTAGTGCCAGCCCCTTTCTCAGATCTGCCAGTTTAGGGATGGGTGTAACCAACATGCTGTGAAGTGCAAGAGGCACAAGCCACTTTACTGCAGATCAGCGTGCACACAAGAAGTGACGCTTTTATTTGCTGTGAGGGAAGTGAAACTCTTCAGACGCTCCCCGTTGTTGAGAGGTGAAATGGCGCAGCAACGAAACGAGGTGAGATTCTGCTGTTCGATCTGTCTGGATCTACTGAAGGATCCAGTGACTATTCCCTGTGGACACAACTACTGCATGAACTGTATTAAGACCTCCTGGGATGAAGAAGATCAGAAAAACATCCACAGCTGTCCTCAGTGTCGACAAACCTTCACACCAAGGCCTGTCCTGCAGAGAAACACCATGTTAGCAGAGTTAGTGGAGGAACTGAAAAAGACTGGACTCCAAGCTGCTCCTGCTGATCACTGCTATGCTGGACCTGAAGATGTGGCCTGTGATTCTGCACTGGGAGGAAGTTGAAAGCCTTCAAGTCCTGTCTGGTTTGTCTGGCTTCGTACTGTGAGCAACATCTCCAGCCTCACTATGAATCTCCGACTTTTAAAAAACACAAACTTGTTTAAAGCCTCTGCTAAGCTTCAGGACAACATCTGCTCTCCGTCATGACGAGGTGATGAAGATTTTCTGCCGCACTGATCAGCAGTGTATCTGTTATCTCTGCTCTGTGGATGAACATAAAGGCCACGACACAGTCTCAGCTGCAGCAGAAAGGAACTGAGAGGCAGAGAGAGCTCGAGGTGAGTCGACAAAACATCCAGCAGAGAATCCAGGACAGAGAGAAAGATGTGAAGGAGCTCCAACAGGAGGTGGAGGCTATCAATGGCTCTGCTGATAAAGCAGTGGAGGACAGTGAGAAGATCTTCACTGAGCTGATCCGTCTCATGGAGAAAAGAAGGTCTGATGTGAAGCAGCAGGTCAGATCCCAGCAGGAAACTGAAGTGAGTCGAGTCAAAGAGCTTCAGGAGAAGCTGGAGCAGGAGATCACTGAGCTGAAGAGGAAAGACGCTGAGCTGGAGCAGCTCTCACACACAGACGACCACAACCAGTTTCTACACAACTACCCCTCACTGTCACGACTCAGCCAATCTACAGACTCATCCAGCATCAATATCCGTCCTCTGAGGTACTTTGAGGATGTGACAGCTGCTGTGTCAGAGCTCAGAGATAAACTACAGGACGTTCTGAGGGACCAATGGACAAACATCTCACTGAGAGACACTGAAGTCCATGTTTTACTGTCAGGACCAGAACCAGAGCCCAAGACCAGAGCTGAGTTCTTAAAATATTCACGTGAAGTCACACTGGATCCAAACACAGCACACACACTGCTGTTATTATCTGAGGGGAACAGAAAAGTGACAAGAATGAGTAAACCTCAGTCTTATTCTAGTCACCCAGACAGATTCACTGGATATGCCTCAGGTTCTGAGTAGAGAGAGTACTGACTGGACGTTGTTACTGGGAGGTGGAGATGGAGAGGGAGAGGAGTTTTTGTAGCAGTCGCATACAAGAATATCAGCAGAGCAGGGATCTCAGATGAATGTGTATTTGGATTACAATGACAAATCTTGGATGTTTAAATTGTGCACACAACAGTTATAACTTTTATTACAACAAGCCCGCAACTCCCTGTCTCAGGTCCTCATGTCCTCCAGAGTTGGAGTGTACCTGGATCACAGTGCAGGTATTCTGTCCTTCTACAGCGTCTCTGAAACCATGACTCTCCTCCACAAAGTCCAGACCACGTTCACTCAGCCTCTCTATGCTGGACTTCTTCATTCTGGTCCTAATGGAGAAACTGCTGAGTTCTGTTAACTCACATGGAGGTCAGGCGATATCAGAGAAATGTAACTTCTGTTTGATGTGAACAGATGTGTATCACTCGTGGGTGAAGTTTAGCTTTACAGGGATGATTAAAGTTAGGGTAGGCCTTCAGGTGTGTTGTTAATCAAATGTAGAAAGTGTGTATTATGTGTACATTCATTGTAGACACCGCTGAGTCAGTAAAGTTGATAATCAATAATGTGACTTTCTTTCTGTATGTCAGCTAATTACAGATCACTGCCTCGTCCTCTGAAAGCAACTCTGATTATTTGAAGTCTGATTGATGTTTAGACGAAGTACCAAGAACGTTTTCACTCTTATTGAATAAATTTAAGATACACCGACTAATGTTTGTCTTCTGATGATGCAATTTTAACTATGACTTTGTAAAACGTAATAAAACTATGCCAGTGACTCTGAAGTCATAGTTTGTGTTTATTTTTTTGAGTGTTAAAAGTTTCATTCCTCTAATCAACCATTATTACTATGAATTATTAATGCATGAATCATCTATCAAACTTCCAAGTTCATTAATTTTGTTTAATGAAAATAAATGTGACTTAAACTACAAAATATCTAAGCATTAAAAATATATAAAATATAGATTCTAGTTGGAGTATGTTTGGATTAAACAGTCATCGAAACATCAAACTGTATTTTAAAGCAGATTATTTCTTTTTCTTCTGTTTCTTACTTACAGGATGCTTTTAGGAAAACTAGTCTTAGGTTAAGGTGAAGGAGAAGACTGACATAAAGTTTGAATGCAGCATTTTTACTTGTAATCGTGGATGCAGACAGGATGGCTGAACACAGTGCTAAAGTTCAGACCGACTGAACAGCTCAGTTTTCTTGAATGAAGCAAAGCATGGCAGAACTGGGCACTGAAAACTGAATAAAAGTTGAATAAAGAAGACTGAAGTGGATGTTTTAATGCTAAAAGCAGAGCACAGGAGCGGAGAGAAGTTCTTTAATATTGATTTTAAATGTGACTGCTGTGAATCTGTACAGGACAGAAGTATAAAAAGGTGAAGTTAGTCTATGAATGCAGCCACAGCTCAAACTGCTTCACTCCTGACATACGGGTAAACATTCCTCCCCCACACTTCCCTCAAGCAGTTCAGCTCTGACTGTTTATTTCCTGGTTCCAGCCCCTTTCTCAGATCTGCCAGTTTAGGGATGGGTGTAACCAACATGCTGTGAAGTGCAAGAGGCACAAGCCACTTTACTGCAGATCAGCGTGCACACAAGAAGTGACGCTTTTATTTGCTGTGAGGGAAGTGAAACTCTTCAGACGCTCCCCGTTGTTGAGAGGTGAAATGGCACAGCAACGAAACGAGGTGAGATTCTGCTGTTCGATCTGTCTGGATCTACTGAAGGATCCAGTGACTATTCCCTGTGGACACAACTACTGCATGGACTGTATTAAGACCCACTGGGATGAAGAAGATCAGAAAAACATCCACAGCTGTCCTCAGTGTCGACAGACCTTCACACCGAGGCCTGTCCTGCAGAGAAACACCATGTTAGCAGAGTTAGTGGGGGATTTGAAGAAGACTGGACTCCAAGCTGCTCCTGATGATCACTGCTATGCTGGACCTGAAGATGTGGCCTGTGATTTCTGCACTGGGAGGAAGTTGAAAGCCTTCAAGTCCTGTCTGGTTTGTCTGGCTTCGTACTGTGAGCAACATCTCCAGCCTCACTATGAATCTCCGACTTTTAAAAAACACAAACTTGTTGAAGCCTCTGCTAAGCTTCAGGACACCATCTGCTCCCGTCATGACAAGGTGATGGAGATTTTCTGCCGCACTGATCAGGAGTGTATCTGTTATCTCTGCTCTGTGGATGAACATAAAGGCCACGACACAGTCTCAGCTGCAGCAGAAAGGACTGAGAGGCAGAAGAAGCTCAGCAAAAGTCGGCAAACTCTCCAGCAGAGAATCCAGGACAGAAAGAAAGATGTGAAGGAGCTCCAACAGGAGGTGGAGGCTATCAATCGCTCTGCTGATAAAGCAGTGGGGGACAGTACGAAGATCTTCACTGAGCTGATCCGTCTCATGGAGAAAAGAAGGTCTGATGTGAAGCAGCAGGTCAGATCCCAGCAGAAAACTCAAGTGAGTCGAGTCAAAGATCTTCAGGAGAAGCTGGAGCAGGAGATCACTGAGCTGAAGAGGAAAGACGCTGAGCTGGTGGAGGTCTCACAAACAGAAGATAACATCCAGTTTCTTCACAACTACCCCTCAATGCCACGACTTACTCGGTCTGCAAAGTCAACAAGACCAAACAGCGTTTGTCTGCAGTGCTTTAAGGATGTGACAGCGACCGTAGCAGTGACCAGAGACAGAATAATGACTGTTCTTAGTGATGAATGGATGTCAGAGATGAAGATGGATGTTGTACTCCAACCAAAACAGCCAACGACCAGAGCTGAATTCTTACAATATTCACAACGTGTCACGCTGGATCCAAACACAGCACACAGAGATCTGGTCTTATCAGATGGAAACAAAAAAGTAACACTTGATAGCATGAGTAATAGGAAGCATTCTTCCCATCCAGACAGATTCACTCATTCAGCTCAGGTGTTGAGTAAAGATGGAATGACTGAACGTTGTTACTGGGAGGTGAAGGTAAACAAGTTTCTTGGAGTAGCTGTCGCTTACAAGAGTATTGGCAGATCATGGGACTGTAAATCGCAGGGATTTGGATTAAATGACAAGTCTTGGGCATTATATTGTAATCATGAAGGTTACACGTTTCTTCGTGGTGGAGTGAAGTGGCGAACTCCCATCTCAGGTCCTGAATCCTCCATAGTTGGAGTGTACCTGGATCACAGAGAAGGTATTCTGTCCTTCTACAGCGTCTCTGAAACCATGACTCTCCTCCACAGAGTCCAGACCAGATTCACTGAGCCTCTCTATGCTGGACTTTCTCTTGAAGGTCCTCCTGGAGTGACTGCAGAGTTTTTTTTAACAGAGAAATGTAACTTCTGTTTGATGTGAACACAGATGTGGATCACTCGTGGGTGAAGTTTAGCTTTACAGGGATGATTAAAGTTAGGGTAGGCCTTCAGGTGTGTTGTTAATCAAATGTAGAAAGTGTGTATTATGTGTACATTCATTGTAGACACCGCTGAGTCAGTAAAGTTGATCAATAATGTGACTTTCTTTCTGTATGTCAGCTAATTACAGATCACTGCCTCGTCCCATGAAAGCAACTTTAATTCTTTAAATTTTGATTGATGAACATTTTCACTGTTATTGAAGAAATTCAAGATACCCCGACTAATGTTTGTTTTCTGTTGATGCAATGTTAACTATGACTTTGTAAAACGTAATAAAACTATGCCAGTGACTCTCTGAAGTCATAGTTTGTGTTTATTTGTTGAGTGTTAACCTTTTATTTCTTATCATAGAACATATAGACAGAGGGAGTGCTGTTATACTGAATATCGGCACAGCTGCGACTCGTAACTCGCAGCTGTGCCGATATTCAGTATAACAGCACAAGCAGTGATAAATCAGCCTGTTTATCATCTTGATCTGATAAATTCACACGTTTAATATTATCAGAAGGTAGCTGTGGATTTTTATGGATTATATTGATGCTGAACTGACAGTCAGACTCTGGTCATGTGACGTCTTATCTCGTGTTTTTACGGACACGTAATGAATTGTTCAAGTGTCATATTTCTTACAGGGACAGCGCAGGGAGCTTTAGTTTACTTCAAACTGCTAATATGTTTATTTTGGAACGTTTTGTCAACGCTACAGAAACATTAGGTAACTGTTAAAGTATGATAAGGTTGTCTGACGTTGACTGCTGACAAACAATAATGTAACGTTAAAGTAACGGTCGTGCTGTTAACTGAAGTTAAAAGTCTCAGTGCTGTTATTCTTTATATCAGCACTCATGGGACGACACTTGTCCAATCAGATTACTTGGTAATAACTAACTGTTGTATAATAATAGAGCTCATGTTAAAATAAAGGTTTATTGTATGAATGTTAGTATAAAACCCAAAAATTGATTAAAAAACAAAACAATAAAACAACAAAATAAAAGACATATTGAAATATCTTAAAGTTTTATTTGTATTAAAAAGTTGGAATGTTTGGTTATACATAAAAAATCTCTGACAAAGCGGTTCATAAATCTCTTTCATTGTGCCTTTCTTCCTCACACACGCGAAATATCGTTACAGTCTTCACATTTCTTCACAAAACAGTCTTAAAAAGTTCAAGACGCCGCGTGGAGAATTTTCTCTTTGACGTGATGCCAACAAATTAGTCGCGATGACGCCGGACGACAGATTAAAAATACTGAATGCTGCCAAAATCAACCTGTTCGATTGTCTGGTGAGAATCAGCCAACGTCAAATCGGCATTTTCTGTGTTTAAGTGATTTATTAACGAATACAAAGTGTAAAAAATGTCCCCAGACTGACATCTGTCAAATCTTATTGATGCTACACTGACCTGTCATCAGGTGAATGCTGTCTTTGTCATTCCTACGTCTGTTCTCACACTATGTATCCGGACTCAGCGGCCTCTATGGACATCATGGCAGAGGAGGAGAGTGAAGAGGACGCTGACGGAGGAAGCTAAGAAGAGAAAAGGAGTGTGACGGAGCAAGAAGCCTCAAGTGGTGAGAAAAACAAAAACATGACTGATGATTCGTTGGCACCGCATTTGGAGAAAATCCTCCACGTTTCGTCTTCAACACAAAACAAAAACTTGACTTTCAATATTCAGTCCAGAGACGTTTTTTTGAAATGTAGTGGAAACGTTGAGAGAACACTTGAGAAAAGTTGGAAGTACAGCGTGATGAGAAAGTACCATAGTGTTGTAACAAACAAACCTCCTATTGTTGGTGCAGAACCGCCTCAGCGTGCTGTTGAAACTGCAGGAAATCAAACCTGTGAACCAACGTGGGCCTAAAAACCACCTCCACCAACAAACCGTCATCACTCTGCATGTCCTAAATAAACTTTTTATGATGATATGCTGAAGTACCAAACGTGATTTTTGATATAAAAACATCTTTCAGTTTTAAAATGTTCAAGTTTGTAGTGTTCGACTGACGTCCGTGATAGTTAGTGTTTGTGTTAAGTTTAAATCTGTTAGAAGAGACCACTGTGTTTTATTCCTCCAAAGCTTTCAGGCATTTTCTGCTGGTTAGGAAAATGTTCAGCAGTGATCTGTCCTTGATCTGTTTTTTAATCGGTGCGCAACAAAAGAAATAAATAGCTACAGGTACCGACAGTGTCATAAAACAACACATCCTGACAGTCTTTGGCCCTCTGATCTGATCTGAGCGCTGCAAGTTAAAAACATTTAGTATTTAGGACGACGGCGACACAAAGCACAGCTGGTGTTTCCTGTCGGGAGCCAACATCCTCCCTCCCTCCCTCCCGGCCCTGCAGTCGATCAGCTTAAAGCTCCACATTATTCAGATTTTATTCAGCTTTATAAACCTCCTCGGGCTCGGGATGAGAATAACGTTTGTTGTGGTGTTAAGTAAGTTTTAAAGTGAATCAGTCATCGCCTCCAAAACTTGCTGAGTCGAAGCTTTCCAGTTTCCAGTAAAATACTGGAGGGCTGGCATCGTTTTGAAAATGTATCCGCCGACACGCGATAAAAAAAAAACAGCCTGTGTTAAACATCCGTGATCGCAAAGAGGAGAAGCTGTAAAGCAGATGTCAGCTGCAGGTCGAATGAAGCCCAAGAAATCAAAACCAAAATCAGCGACGTGGTGTCAGTTTTACGTCGCCGTTTAAAGGCAGAAGGTCCGTCTGTGCCTTCGTCAGGTCTCAGTTGCCAGGGCGACGTTAGGTCAAGCGAAGAGAAGCTCCGATCACCTCTCAGAGTTCCTATTTATCCGATTTACAAACCAATCATGTGAGCCCGGCGTGGACAGGTCGAACAGGTCGTCCGTTCAAAACCTACCGACCTGCCGACAGTTATTTCCCCCATCAGAGAAGTGAGATGTAGTTTTTAGGAACGACCCCACGTTTCCCGCCCACAACTCCCACGATCCACTGCTCGTCCACGGACTCCACCTGCGTGATGATGTCACCGACCTGCAGGAGGACACAGAGAGGAGACGGCCCGTTAAATCTGACGTCTGACCTAAAGCGAACGTCCTCGCACGTGACGGACAGCGTCACCTTCAGCGTGAGCTCGTCCTCGCTCTCCGCTGTGAAGTCGAACTTGGCCACGCCTTTCACCGCTGACTGCTGCTCTGGGATTGGTGGAGCTGGAAACAGGAGGAGGAAGTCGTGGTTAGAGACACACACACACACACACACACACCTGTCATTAAAGGGTGAGTTCAGGTGTGTGTTGTACCCTGGCAGGGCTGTGTGAAGGCAGCAGGGTATAGTCCGTCCCTGCCCTCCAGCCTTCCTCTCCTCCACTCAGCGTCGATGTGCTCTGTGACTTGGATCAGCGCCCCCTTGTGGAAGGACAGATCGTCTGCAGTCTGCCCGGGGAAGTCAAACAGAGCCACGGCCCACTCCTCCACCTGCAGACACACACGGACTCCATCAAGACATGAACTTTGAATGACCTCTATGAATTACTGACGCTTTACTTTACTGCTGTCTGATCTCACCTCTGGGTCCGGGTCCTGCGACGTCTTTGGTGCTGCAGAGGAAAATAAATATATAATCAGCTTCAAATCTGAAGATGAATCTGATTTAACGGCTTTAAACTGACGGGTGCTGCAGCTTTCATTCATCAGATCATCGATGGAAACAAACCGGGCAGGGTGTTGTCCGGTTTCATGACCTTCTGGTATATTTAGAGTTCATAGTTTGGTTTGGTGTTGAGTGGTTTCCTCAGTCGTCATCGGTTACAGTTCTGAATTAAGGTTGACATTTCTTCATGGAGCCCGACTCTGCAGTCAGCTCGCCCATGAAGACGTCACCGCCAGCAGCACTGAGAGCCTTGCACCTCCGCGTTTCAGCTGCTCGTCACGATGAGTACTCAGAGTGTTCGAGTTTTCTGTAACAGGGCGGGAACACGAGAGAGCTCGTGTCCTGATGTTTGCTGCTTAAAGTTTAAAACCTCAAACCAAACTGTGATTAAACGACACTCAGCGACTCGGACAGACTTTGTCTCGGTCAGGAGACACATACAAATCTACGACCTCCTGTGCTGCTCAACGTGACACGTTTCAGTGTCAGAGTTTGAGCCGTTCGCTTGTCTCGTTGTATGCGATCATAATCAGTCAGTCGAGTTAAGAATCTTCAGCTCACCTGTACTTTCTGTCGCTGTGCTATCCGTTGACGTCGGTTTTGCCGTTTCCCCCGGTGGCGTCGCCGTCTGCGGAGGCGGCTCCACCACCTCGGTGAAGTTCAGGGGGAATATTCCGATTCGCCCGTGGATCTGGCCGCGCCCCCACTCTTGCCCAATGAGCTCCAGGAGGGCGATGACGTCGCCCTGAGAGAAGGTGAGCTCGTCGTCCTCCTCGCCCTCGTAATCGAACAAAGCGACGCATCGAGGACCGCTGCGCACACACACACACACACACACACACGATGAACAAAGCTGCTCTTCTGTAAATAGTTACTAAGCGTGGCGTTCACCGAGCGTCTGACCTGGCAGGAGGAGAGTCCGGCTGTTCTTTCAGCTCAGCAGGCTGCACAGGCAGGATGGACTGGACGAGCAAACAAAACACGTCACTTTACATCATCATTAAATCATAATAAAACAAATACTGGATTACTGATTAACAACTTTATGGAGGCTGACGCTCATTCACTGTCCACGTTTAGAGCTCTACCCGTAGTATCGACCTCGCTAGCTCACCTGAGAGACTGACAGGCTGAGGTCGTCCAAGGCGGGCTTTGATTGGCTGTCCTGATCCGGAGCAGGCTCTGGTTGGGTGTCCAGATCGAGGAGACACTGTGATGGGCTGATGAGCGGAGTGACGGCGGGCTCACTACTCCCCTCACCTGACAGGTGCTCTGACGGGCTCGGGTCGTCCAGGACGATCAGGACTTCCTGTTTCTGAGACATTTGAAGAAATGAGCTCGACTCTATGACAGCAGAGTGTGTGTGTGTGTGTGTGTGTGTGTGTGTGTGTGTGTGTCCATACCGTGTAGCTGCTATAGAGAGGGTGTCCGGGTTTAGGGCGGGGCGGCAGAGGCGGCCCTCTCTTCGGCGCTCTTTGAGACTGCATCTGATTGGCTGATACAGGAGAAGAAGAAGAAGAGGAAGTGGTTTGTGAAGGCGACGACTGACTGGCTGGAGAAACGAAGGGGGCGGGACTAGTTTTGGAACTGGTCGTAGTCGTCTGGTTGGCTGAGGAGGTTGAGTTGATGGACGGAGGAGGCGGTCTGCCAGGGGTGGATTTGATTGGTGGAGGACGGAGGGGGAGGAGCTTCACACTTGAAGGTCTGGACAGAAAGACGGAGAAGTCTTCATTTTTACATTTGTTACAAAAGTTTGAATCAAATCCAAACACATCGACGGTCTTCATCTTTAGTTTGAGAGTCGAAGCTCAATTTAGGAAAGTTCAACATAACCAGGCTAAAACCTCATCACACGTTCTTCACGTGTCCCCATAAACCAGGACGTCTGATGGACGATTTGTTATACTGCAGAGACATGAAAGATAAATAAATACAGTAAAAAGCAAATAAGAAAGAGAGGATTGCTGGCAGGAAACTAAATCTGTTTTATTAGCTGATACATTCTTTTCTCATCCTGGGTTTAATCTCTTTTAACCCTTTAAGCCTTCGATGATTGATATGATTAATATTAATCTGACCAAGATAATATTATAGAATCAGACTGCGTGTTAACAAATCTAACAACACGTCTGGATACATTTCTGGAAACATTGAGGAGCGACGGCAGCAGAGTGATCTGACCGAGCTCGTTCCAGAAACACGAGCAGCACAAGTCCAATTTCACTTGTACGGGACAGTGGAGTCACGGTGTCGCCTCCTCCTGTGGATCTTTCTTACCGTGGAGGCAGAGGAGGGTCTGACGGGTTCGGGATCGTGGTGTCTGGTTTGGTCTGGATCATGGGGCCTTTCCTCATGGCCGGAGCCGGAGCTGGAGTCGGCGGTTTGAGGCCCGGGGTCGGAGAGGCGGCCGGCTTGGGGGTCATGGCCGGGGCGGCAGCTGTAGGTTTGGGTGGGGCTGGGTTTGAGTCCGGAGGTGAGACACCAGCAGGTTTGGGAGCCAGATTTGGAGCTGGAGGGCAGATTATACATATCAGAGAGTGAACTTAGCAGTTCTTCCTTCATTACTCCATCATGAGGATACTTCACTCCACCAACTTCTCCTTCTTCTCTACAGTCCAGCAGAACCAAGACTCCCTCGAGTCTCCTCCATGTTTACTCTGCGCTAAAGAGAGCGCTCCTACAAGACGTCAATGATATTAAAAATGTTTGATTTTATCGGAACATCAAGACGAAGAAAACAAAGATCAACTTCAGACTCGTGGTGCGTCGGTCGTGAACGTATCTTTTAAATGACTCGGGAGTAATGAGTAAGTCTCTGAGTGATTTGTTCGCCACACAGCAGCAGAAACAATTAGTTCACGACTCGACTGCGCATCCTCAAGTTTGAGTCTCTCTTTCGTTTGTCACGTGACGAGCAGTACACACAGCGGTTCGTTCATACTGATTGGCCTTTTCTTCGCTTGTCACGTGACGAGCAGTACACACAGCGGTTCGTTCATACGAATCTGTCTTTTCTTCACTTATCACGTGACGAGCAGTACACACAGCGGTTCGTTCATACGGATTGGCCTTTTCTTCGCTTGTCACGTGACGAGCAGTACACACAGCGGTTCGTTCATACGGATCTGTCTTTTCTTCGTTTGTCACGTGACGAGCAGTACACACAGCGGTTCGTTCATACGGATTGGCCTTTTCTTCGCTTGTCACGTGACGAGCAGTACACACAGCGGTTCGTTCATACGGATTGGCCTTTTCTTCGTTTGTCACGTGACGAGCAGTACACACAGCGGTTCGTTCATACGAATCTGTCTTTTGTTTGTTTGTCACGTTTACATCGGCCACAAGAGGGCTACAGCGCTGCACGAGCAACGAGAACGAAATGACTCAAAAAAAGATTTGTTCAGTTTCCTGTCCGAGAGTCAGTAATAAGTCAAACGGCTCAGAGAGTTTTTCGACCACGTTAAATCAAGATGACGGGAGTGTGACACAACTCGAGCAAAACTTTTATTTTATACCACAAAACTGGAAATTTATCTGCGACAGACCTTTACGGATACGTTTGTAAATGATATTCTAAAGACATTCTGCTGTTTTAGACGTGACAGGGATGAAATCTCAGCTCGTACAATTAAATATCTTTGGTGTTACAACTGTTACAGTACACACACACACACACACACACACACACACACACACACACACACACCAGAAGAAAACACTGTTTCCTGGCTCAAGCCTGGCTCGTTGCATGATGGGAAACTCTCTCCGGTCAAGTCGACCAGTCACGTGGCGAGCGGCGTACAGCTGGCGGTGCACACGCACACTTTTCTGACACGTCAGACTAACAGTGAGGCTTTTTTCTGCTCACACAATCGCAGCATTTTTCTTCCACAGCGTTTGGATTGAATTATGTAAATCTCCCCTCTGCACTCTACACAAACACACACAGCATGTAAATGTCTCTGCATGTTTGCATATTTCTGCAGCATAATGAGTCAGATTTCTGTCTCTAAGCTCTCAGACACTCTATTGTACGAAAGCCACACACACACACACACACACACACACACACACACACACACACACACACACACACACACACACACACACACACACACACACACACACACACACACACACACACACACACACACACACACTCACACACTCTTACCGCTGGCTCTGCGCGGTGAGGTCAGTGCTGCTGGTTTGTTCGGGATGCCCGGGCGGACGGTTCCTGTTTTCACTGAAACAGACAGAACAAACGACACAACGTCTTTAAAAAAAGGCTGCGTGATGAACATGACTCGAGTGATGTCACTTGAGTCTGCGCTGGTCGAGGTCTAAAGTTTGAAGGAAGGAAGGAGGAAGAAAGTGTTGAAAGACTGAAAGGAAGGAAGGAAGGCTGCTGTGTCTGCTGCTGGTGACCTGGCTGATGATTGGCTGTCAGCAAAGTAATGTAATGTAATCAGAACAAATACTCGAGTACATCAACCTGATCTACACTTCCTGCTGTGTACAGCAAAGTAGGTAGAGCAAAGCTCTGATTGGTCGACTGTTTCTCCAGCTGTCTAAATATATGAAATCATGAATAGCAGCTTTTATCCACAGCGGTCCAAGTGTATGACAAAGTCAATATTTAAGCTGGGCACAGTGTGTTCAGCAGGTTATCTCTGCTGAAGAGTCACTTCCCTTTTTCAGCGTCTTGCCTTTCTTCTCCCACGAGCAGTGACGTCTGCTCGTTGGCTCTCACATTACAATGAAACTCTGTTTTCCGTGGCCGACATCAGAGGCGCTGACGTCACAGTAAAACCCAGAGAGGTTTCACGGTAAACAGAGGAGAGTGTTTCAACGCGGCTCACTCCAGCTCACCTTTCACGCGACGCACTGGCACAGTGCTCATCAGCATGAGCGCTTCCAGGTTGACTTAAGGACTCCTTTGTGTGTCCTCACAGGTGAACCTTTATTCAAATATTGCCAGTCGAGGTTTGGAGACACAACAAGCAGCTTGTAAGTTAGTCTGACGATCAGACACGACTGTCATTTTATTTGCACTTCATTATTTAAAAGGGCTGAAAATAAAAAACAGAAGTCTGGAACAATGTGCAGCTAAAAAACTGAACGGCCTTTCGCAGTCAACTGAAACCCAACGAAATAATGCAGATCAGGACAGCAGCTGCCAACGAGTCTGAAGTTCAGTCGATAACTCTCGACTAAACAGAGAGTTTATCAGCGGCAGCAGTTACACGTTCAGGTTATCTGTAGATAAGCAGCGTAAGCGGCACGTTTCCTTCATGTAAATATTTGTGAAAGCACCTGAACTTCTGAGCACGTGCAGAAACAGTTCACCACCTCTCCGCTCTCTGGTCCAGAACAAAAACATCCGGCACCGCAGCGGTTGGTAAAGATCACGGACGACTGAACACTCACCTGTTTGGTTTGAGGCGTCCTGCGTCTCGTTGGTTCCAGCCTCCGTCTGCGCTCCACCGCCGACCTCCACAGAAGGTCTCGGGGGCAGAGTTGGGGTGGTGTGCCCAGACGTGGTGCTCTTATCCTGGGGTGGAGCACCTACGCTGGCCCTGGGGGCGACTGGAGGTCTGGGAGGAGGTTTGGGGTTGGCTGGGGGAGGAGTGTCACTGACAGACGGGGTGAGTTTAGGTGGAGGAGGCCTGGGCGCCGGGACAGGAGCAGGGATCTCTGTGGCAGACTGTGGTTTTGGTGTTATTGAGGGTTTTTCAGAGTTTTTGCAGGGAACCAGAGCTGGAGCAGGTCTCGGGGTACAGGATGTTGTTGGTTCGGTAGCAGGTTGAGGGCTCACGTCTGTCGACGGAGTCTCGGTTGTTTTCGAAGACTCAGAGTCTGCTGACGCACCGCCGTCCTCCCAGAATACTTTGGTGGAGGGTTTCGGGGCATGTGAGAAGTTTTTGGGTTTCGGGGCGACAGTGGGCGGGGCAGATTTGGCTGGTTGCCCCTGGAGTCGAGGGCGTGGCCGGGGTTCAGGTTTCTTTCCGGCAGCAAAGTCTCTGTTGTTGCCGTCTCCACAGCTCCCATCAGCCACCTGCTGCTGCTCGAAGGCTTGTATCCTCGCTTTCAGAGTCGCCATGTCCTCCTCGTCCTCGTCCTCGTCCTCGCTCTCTGATTGGCTGTGCCCACTGCTATCGCTGCGGCGCTCAGGGAAGCCCCAGTCGTCGGCGCTGAAGGCCTCGAGCAGCTCCTGGAGGTACTTCCCTTGACTCGCTTCCTGGTTGCGGGCGTCAGTTCCTGCGCGGGCGGCGAGCGTTGCCAAACCGTCCTCGCGCAGTTTCACCAAAGTCTGAACTTTGACCTCGCTGCTGATTGGCTGTACACTGAGCCTGGAGCGGGGGCGTGGCCTGGGGCGCTCCGATGGGACGTTAGAGGAAGTAGTAGGCAGGGACTGATCCCATTGGTCAGTTTGAGCACTAGAGGTTGAGGTCAAAGGTGAACAGAGCTCAGTGAGAAGGTTGCAGCAATGTGTGTGAGCGGCGGCCTCAGGGTGTGTGCTTGGTACCACGCTGTCGCTGTCAAGGGAGGTGAGTGTTGATTGGCTGGCGGTGGCGTCATCAACGTGAGGCGGTCTGGGGGGCTGCGGGAGCCGAGGCCGTGGCGGTCTCAGCGGTCTTCTCGCTGCACACAAACACAAAAATGTTTAAAATCAGAAAAATAAAAATGAAGTGAAGAAGACGTGACGTCTCCTCACTCACCCTGTGAGTCTGCGGGCAGGTCGGGGGCAGATCCCGGGTCAGTCTGTGTGGCGATGGTTATGGACGGGGCTGGACGTGATGAGGATGAGGAAGGGTAGGAGGGGCAGGAGGAAGGAGGAGGGAGGAGAACCTGCTCCTGAGTCTTCTCCCTGATCACCTCCTCATAGGAAGGAGGAGGCTGAGGACGACAAACGGCAAGTTTAGTCACATTTTACCGTTGTGTACCCGTTTCTCTCTCACACAGCATCACACACCCGAATGTCTGATCAAACTGTAGCTGCTGTTAGCTGCTGTTAGCTCAGTTTGTTAGCCGGGCTGCCTGGACTGTGAGCTCAGAGCACCAGGGGAGTGTTAGTGTTTGTACCACAGGAGTTTTGGACCACCGGGAAGAAGAAGAGGAGGTTTACAGGTCTGGGGCACTGACGGGGACAGAGCCGGTGTCGTGCCAGAACCGGAGCTGGGCAAGTGGGCAATCTAACTCAGGCTCAGCAGCCTCTTTCTTTTAGTGAGAGCTTGGTGAAATAAAAGGCTAAAAGACAGACGCCGAGCTGGGCTGACGGCTGTTGTTGATGTTTGGCTGTTCGTACGGAGACCTCATCAACAGTCACCTGTATGGACGGAGGGATTGTGGGTCCCCAGATCTGTGCGGCAGGAGGAGGGGGAGGCGGGAATCCTCCCGAAGCTCCAGGGAACCAGGACGTGGACGCCAACGGCTCAGCGGACAGGATGGTGATCTCTGGTCGCCTAGCAACAGGTGCAGATAACAGGAAGTCACCAACAGACAGATATGTTGTTTAACAGCAGGAAACAGAAACTGATTACCAGAGAGCAAAAAGATCAAATGAACTACTCCTCTTTTTATTTTCCAAACTATTACTAATTTTGTCAACCAACATTATAACAACACCGCCAATTCAGACAAACTCTTTCCTAACAAGCTCGTGTGACATGGTTGGACGCTTTAGGACTTCCAATGAAGCCGCATTCAGACAAGATGCAACACAGCGGCGAAAACATTTTTTAGATGTGTCCAGCAAAAAAATAGACACCACGCTGACCGGAAGTCACCCATAGGAAGACGAGAAGAACAACATGGTCTACAATGTGGCAATAATATTCTGCTGACCGCTACATGACTACCATGAAGGAGCACAAAGATATACACTTCCATTTGGCTGCTTGGTGTATTAGTATTTGTACTTCATGGCTTGCAAATCCAGCCACAACACAGTCTGTCTCCTGTGTGTTTATGACGGTCAAGGACTCCGGCGTCCACACGGAGTGGAAGTGATTAATATGAAGGAAGTGTCCCGCACTAACGATGTGGTTTAATCATTGAAGGGTGGTTTGTAGATGTTTATATTGGTTAAAATCCAAGAATAATAATACAAGGGTGTGAATGTGAAGCAGGAAGGAAGTGAGCGAGCGATAAACTGCTTGCAGTGAAGAAGGCACATTCCTTTCATGAAGCTTATTTACTGTCAACACAAACCGTCACGCTCGCTTGTTGATTAAAAATATTCTCTTGTCCTGACTGGACGGACCGATTAAAAAGCATCAACGTCAAAGCAAACACAATTCTGACTTATACATTTACACAGATCAGTCATGACATTATGACCACCTGCCTTGATCCATCAAGACATGGACTCTACTAGACCTCTCAAAGTCTGCTGTGGTATCTGGCACCAAGAATCAATCGGACTTGTTCGTCCAGCACATCCCACAGATGCTCGATTGGATTGAGATCTGGGAAATTCGAAGGCAACACCTTGAACTCATTGTTGTGTTCCTCAAACCAAGCCACTGCCATCAGGGAATACTGTTTCCATTAAAGGTTGGACCCGAGTTTTCCCAGCAGAACCAGCAGAAGGTGGCTCGCCTTCTTCCTATAATGCATCCTGGTGTCGTGTTCCCCAGGTAAACGTGATTCTTCAGACCAGATCACCTTCTTCCATTGCTCCCATTGTTGGTGCTTTTGGCAGTCTGAGCTACAGTAGCTTGTCTGTTGGATCCAGCCTTCTCCCCATGTGCATCAATGAGCCGTGGTTGAACATGACCCTGTCTCAGGTTCACCAACTTTTCCTTCTTTGGACCATCATTGATAGGAACTGACCTGCTTTTAGAGATGTTCTGATCCAATCATCTAGCCATCAGAGTTTGGTTCTTGTCAAAGTCGCTCATATCCTTAGGCTTGCCAGTTTTTCCTTCTAACACTTCAACATTAACATTACGGTTCTTGGTTGTATAGTTTTTGACAGTCCAGCAGTGTCTTACCTCCTGTCTCTGTCTCGGTCTCGGTCTCTGTCTCTGTCCCGGTCTCTCTCTCGCTCTCTGTCTCTGTCTCTGGACGACTCTGAGAGAGACGTTGACCTCGAGGCTGAAAGACCGACAGAAAACAGAACAATCAGATGTGATACTGTTGAGCAGGGGAACTTGAAACAGGTTCATATCAGGTTTTAAAGGCATAAATCACAAGAAAATATGCATTTGCAAGCGCTTTAGTCAAGATAAGAACACTAAATTAGAGGTAAGTGTCACATTAAGTGCAGCATCTGGATTTTTTGTGGGATTTCGTGTGATGACAAAGCTTTAGAAAGATATAATTCATTTGTTCCAAGAATGTTTGGGACTGCAGAGTTAAAATATGTGATGTGACGGTCCAGGTTTGGGAGTTGCTGCCTTCTTTGCCATGCTGGATTTTATTACCACACAAAAGGTCAGAATGAATATTTTCCATTTTAAAAAATCCACATTTTTCCAGGCAACAGTTCAAACGGACTTCAGCTTCCTGCAAAGCTCTGTTAAACTAATCATCTTTCTCCTGCTCGTTTGGATTTCTATAGTGTAGAGACTGGAGATCTTTGCACTTAAATCACAGAGACATAAAGAAGATGGAGGACTTCATGAAGGATCAATACTCACTTCTCTTGATGGCTGCTCTGATGGACGAGAGAGGACCCTGGCTACATAGAGAGAGAGAAAAGAGAGAGAGGGAAGAGAAAGGAAACCATGACTCATTATTTCACCTCGGTTGCAACCTCCTCCCCTCTCTGTAAATCTCTCTTTTTTCCAATGACAAACATAGCTTGGTCGTCCCACCCAGTCCTCAGTTTTCGAACCATTTGACCATTTTGGCAGAGTCTGCACAGGTTCTATTTTTATCGTTTCCTCACTCTGTGAGCCCAGCTTTGCTTCACATTCAGAGGCTTCAACGTCTGAAGTGTCCCTGAGCAAGGCACAGAGGCTCGACCTCGTCACTGAGTGTGTGTGTGTACTTTCTTCAAACAAACAGTTTCTCTCTTTGTGGTTTGTTTTTTTCTCCCTTTAACAATCGTCCAGATAAATTCACAGACTTCACCTGACATAATGATTCAAAGATGTTCCTGAAATCCAGCCAGCAAGTCTGTCTCGCTTAAATACGAGTTGTTGCTAGGCAGGTTAGGAATCAACGGAGCCGGACTCACCCAGACGACAGAAGGAGGTCAGACACCTTCTTACACTTTCTGACACTTCTTTCTCTCGCTCTGACGTTTTAAATCGTCTTTCAGTCTGTTTTGTCTCCCTTTGTCTGCCACAGAGCAGCTAACCATGAACAGACTCATGACTCACCCTGACACTGCCCAAACACACGGCTTTACTTTAAACACGGACGGAAAAACACTCTGTTTTCAGAAAAGGCTCATTTTTGAGGCATCGACTTTGTGAACGCCAACATAGTTTTTCTTTGTTTGTCAAAACGTTTGACCCATTACATCATTCTGGGGTGTGCGCAACTGATGATTCAGCAGTTCAGGCAAAGAAAAACACAACTACAAAGCCAGCAAGACTAATTAGTCGCTGAGTCAGTAAACTCAAAACTCAAAACAGAACGGCCACATTCAACGGTGAGTTAAAGAGCCAGCCTTCAACGGCCAAACATCAACAAGGTCACCAACAGCAAAAAAAACAAAACAGCTACAGTTGGCAGCAGTTTATAGAGGCTGCTCTGTTTCTGTCTGACCTCGAGGAATCACACTTTGAGCTTTGGAGAGTACCACTGACTATAAAAGAAGATAAAACTCATCGAGTGGTTTGCTTCAAGTTCATGCATCACAGGAACGGACCACTATCGGAGATGTTCGTATGCTACGAAAGCAAATTCAACACTTCCTGTAGCTGCTTCAGCTTCAGGCTCTTTTTAATGTGAAGCAGCTGGAGGAAGTGTAAAGTTCCAGTTATTGGAGAGAGCTTAGCTCAGCTAGGTTTTTTATTGAAGTCAAAATGTGGCTGACACCGACACATCTTTCTCAGCTGGCCTCGTTAAGCAGGTCGGTTTGTGCTCACCGTGACTCGAGCTGATGCGTATTCATGCATTAACGGGTTTTCAAATGTTTCACAACGTTCTTAAATTTTGATCTTTTAGGTGAAATAAACTCAACCTGAGGCTCTGTTTCCACTGCAAACACACACACACACACACACACAAAGTCATTAAACTGTGACTTCTCCGGCTAGTTGCCATGCCAACCGGCCAACAGCCAAAATACTTTCAGGAGTGTGTCAGACCCGGAGACCAAAGTGGAGAAAAGTAGCTGCTACAAACGTGCGAGGACGCTGCAGAAAAGAATCCCAGGCTGGAGTTTGAACGGCAGTAAACATTTCCTGCAGAGCTTTCGCAGCAGGACTCTGATTTATTCAAAGACAGAGTTTTCTGAATCCACATCAAACGCACCTCTCTCTGCATGTGCGTCACATTAAAAGTCCTGATAACAACCTGCCAGGTGAGACGAAGAAGAGAAGAACCTCTTACCTGTGACGATGTTCAGGCTTACGTCTGTCGGGACGACCTGAGATGAGAAAGAGAGAGAGAGAGAGAGAGAGAGACTGACTCAGAACTGGTACAACGTTATGTAACTTAACAGCTGCCAACTGTAGTGATGGTGAGCACACTGGTGTTGTGCTAGAACTGGAGCTGGGCGAGGGATTACTGAAGAGACTAAAGAGGACATTGACGGCGGAAGATAAAAAGAGCTTACTACTCTAAAAAAGTAAATCTGGGACTGACTTTCAGTCGTTGGCAACTTTCAGCTTGGTGAAGCCAAACAGACTCTGTCCGCCCTGAGAGTGATGGTCGATTAGCTCGCCAACACTTGGCAACAAGTCAAAAAGTCTGTAATTCATAGTTTGTCCATTGTACTACTCCATCCTCGAACTCCCTTCGTTGTCCCACCATCAAACCTCCAGGCTGCCCATTCCCTGAAGGAGACAGCAGCATACTGGCCAGACTACTAGAGCTTTTGGAGAATCACTAAACTTGTCACCTTATTCCTGCTCCAAACTATTGTTTCTGTATCGGCCTGTAAAAATCTGTCAGTCGACCTCTAGCCAAGAGTCAAGTATTTTATTGGCTCGAAATGTCTAAATGATACCCAGCCCTGGAGATCCAGCATCAAAAAAGTCCTTCAATTGATTGACATTAAAATAAAAAATACATTTAACCTCTTTACAGAGTCGGCGATGTTGTTATCCGGGGTCAAAAAAAACAAAAACACAAAGGCGAATCATCGAGATCATCGACCGAACAGGAAGCGAATTGCATTTCCAGTTTCCAGCGCCACCTACAGAGACTACATCAAAAGTAAATCCCAAACGAAGAGGATGCCACCGTCTCCGTCCACGCAGACTGTCAGGAGATCTCTGGAGGGTGTGATTGAGAAACATCACATCGATGAGCACCGAGCACCAACAACGAGGACAAACGAAGGACTTGTGTCCTCACCTGAACCTCCTGTCATCGAGGTCTCAGTAAAAACAAAGAAAAAATCTGCATGTGTGTGAATTTTCCGTTTCCTACCTCTTTTCCGCCGGGCAGCTCGGCTCCCTGAAGAGTCCAAAAACTAAATGACGTGTTCGAAGAATATTCTGCAAAGACCAATTCTCTTCTTCCTCCTCCTCTCCTGCTTTTACAAAACTGTCCTGTCTTCTTCTTCTCTTTCCCCTCAACTCACTCTCTGTCTCTAAAACTCTTCACCAAGACCGCCCATCTGTCCTGGCCAGCTTCCTGATTGGCAGAGAGCATCCAGGAAGTGAGGCTGTGATTGGTTTGCTGTGGGATTCTGCTGCAGTCATCAGGAGTTTTTTTTTTTTTTTTAACACTTCCAGATGTTTGTCCAGCAGCAGGCTGGCTGGCTGGAGCTGCGTTCAAACACACAAATGCACACCGCAGCACTTTTTCCTCAGCAAGCTGTCAGGAGGTCACGAGACAACACGCTGCTATTATACGATGTTATAGTACGTTTCTTCTTTGTCTCAGAACTTTTAGCATCTTTCAGCTCTTTGTTTTGGTTTATCGGCCCATAACTTTAATGTTTCGGTTCAAACTGCTCACATCAAAGTAATGTCCAGACTCTAAACACCCACTGAAGACCTCCTCCACGGCTCCAAACAACAGGCACAGTGAGAGAAAACTGCTGAAGATGGTGGCTGCTGAAAAGTTGCACAATTAGAGCTGCAACTATTTTTATGACTACTTCTTGGTTACAATCTGCGTTATCACCTTAATATCTAGAAACACGCTACAACCTGAGAAAGTCGTTGGCGGAATTTTTACTTATAAGCAACGTTACACAGGAAGCGGTATATTGAGGATTCATTGTAAGGCATCGGACAACAGAAGCCGCAAAGAACCACCAAACTCTACAACCTCTTCGCCTCTGCCATGCTCTGGCTATGAGCCCAGCTACGTTGCCATCTCTGGTTCTGGTGCCTGTAAACCTCCTCTCCTTCTTCTTCCTCTCCTTCTCCTTCTTCTTCCTCTTCTTCTTATTCCCAGTGGTCCAAAACACCTCACAGCTCACAGCCCCAGCTAACAAACTGAGCTAACATTACCTAACAGCAGCTACAGCTACCACTAAAAGTCAGTCCCACATTTACTCTTGTCCGGCGGCTTCTTGCTCGCTCACTCTCTCCTTTTCTTTTCTTAGCTTCTTCCGTCATCGTCCTCTTCGCTCTCTTCTCCTCTGCCATTATGTCCTTAGAGGCTGCTGAGCTCCTCCGGTTACATTGCCCGCTTGCTCAGCTCCTGTTCTGGCACGACAACGGCTCCACTCTCCGTCTGCATTCACCCGTACTCTTAGCTCACAGGCCAGCTAACAGACTGAGCTAACAGCAGCTACAGTTACCACTAAAAGTCAGTCCCACATTTACTCTTGTCCGGCGGCTTCTTGCTCGCTCACTCTCTCCTTTTCTCTTCTTAGCTTCCTCCGTCATCGTCCTCTTCGCTCTCTTCTCCTCTGCCATTATGTCCATAGAGGCTGCTGAGCTCCGTGCCCGCTTGCTCAGCTCCTGTTCTGGCACGACACCGGCTCCACTCTCCGTCAGCATTCACCCGTACTCTTAGCTGACAGGCCAGCTAACAGACTGAGCTAACATGAGCTAACAGCAGCTAACAGACTGAGCTAACATGAGCTAACAGCAGCTACAGCTGTCAGCAGTTTACTTCACTGTCCATCATAAACTCTGTAAATCACAGAGAGTTGAGGCGGAGCAGCCGGAGGACATCAGAGGGAAAACCAGAAAACATTTCCTCCATAAAATATGATCCAGTTTCACCAGAATCAGTGAAATAGTTGCTGCTGTGTGACTTAGTGCCGTAAAGCGTTACGTACTTCTCCCGACCCGGAGCCCAAAGTTACATAGTGTGAGAACATTTGTGTTTCTCAGTATTTGCTGGATGTGTAAAGTATGCATACAGCTGAGCTGACCTCAGTGTGGTGGGAAATATTCATGAGTGAAAGCTAAGACACTCATGAGGCATTTATCATCACACTGGATAACCTTCTGAAGCAACTGGAAACATTTCATTTGTTTGATCAAATCTATCAATGGACCATGTTCCCCTACAACTCAAACGTTGTTGGTATCTTCTCTCTCGTTTGTCTTTCTGATGAACAAAGTTTTAATTAGGCTGCGTTTCTTAAAGCTGAGGAGACGCTGCAGACAAACCGTTTGGAAACAACAGATTAAATGAATCACAGATTGTGTTTGAATCCACAGAGAGACTCCAGCACTGGAATGCCGCACACACATGGACTCTGTTGTTTTCCAGTGTGAGTTAGGAGTTGTGTCACCAGCTTGGTTTGTATCCAAATGCCTGGAAGTATTTCCTCATGTTTGTGACTCGAAACCCAAAAAAAACAAAACAACACAAACAGCTGAAAGTCAGATCAGAAACACATTTGATAAGAACTCTGTGAGCTCAGCTTGTTGCCATCACATGCCTGTTTCACTAACAACAGCTGACTTAAACTGAACCACACATGCTGTCAGATCAACTTGGATGTAGATACGGAGGGTTCTTCAAATACCCGGGAGTTCTGGGTACTCAGTCAAGGTTTTTAATTGGTTTGTCAGCGTCGTTAAAGTCTCCTGACATTGAAGTTGGGTCTACGAACCCACCTGGGCTCAATACTTCTTACTAACTTCCCTGTCAAAGATCACCTGTCGATAACTTCCCGTTTCTTCTTTTTCTGTTTATTCCAAATAAACTGGAAATGAACACATTTGTTGAACACATTATGACCTTTTTTATGTATCTGATGTAGTCCAACGTCACGTGAAACAGCAATATTAGGCTATCTTGGCTGAACTGTTGAGTGTTTATCGGATCAGATAACTCAGATAACTCAGCTTCGTCTGAGAGTCTCAGGTTCTACAGAAATGATCTAGCCGGTTGTTTGTGGCAAATCTATTTTAATCCGAACTATGACGCAAGAAGTTTGTGAAAAATCAGGTGTAGAAGAATGTTCCAGCCGTTAATCTGTCCATCTCGTTTTCAGGTACAGGTCGTGAACATTAATTAGTTAGTATTACTGTGGTGTTGTCAGTCGATTCCAGATCTAACCTGAATCTGTTACAAATTTAGCTGCTTGCAAACGATGAGAGTTGAACTTTAGTCGATTCACAAAATGTTAGCGGTCCGCTGAACCCTGAACCGAAACCAAAAGTGATCAAAACAAAACACTTGTGAGCCCGTCTCTTCTTTCAGAGCGGATAATGTTTACTCCAGCAGAGGAGGCCTTAACATGTCTGTGCTGTAACTGAAGCAGACCGTCCTTCGACCGGCTTCATGTGCTCGTTTGAAATCAATAACATCGGAGCAGAATTTCAGGTTATACTCAGCGCTGCATTGTCTCAGTTCAAAGCCTCCACTGTGCAGCGATGTGTCATATTATCACTTCAGTACAAGCTGCTCGGAGTCAAAGACTCGCCCTGCCCAGAGGCTTTGAGGGGAGGACGTCGACTTCTGTGGGATCACACAAAGAGTCACGTTAAATTAGAACCTCCCTCAGTGAGACAAAGGCGGAGACTCGCAGATGAAATAATGAGCCGGCTGGATTTATGCCTGCATGTTTAAACTTTGACCCAGATGTTGACAAGTCTGCGTGCTCATACAAGAATTTATGGTTTTGGGTTCAAGCGGGTTACGCCCACACACACAGAGTGTCTATTTTATCAGCTGTCTAAAGGTCTGTGTGTAAAATTTTGAGTTTTGCAACCAACGTAGTTTCTCCAACAAGTTTGGGAGGGTGAGGCAAACATTGACATTATAAAGAACGGACGTAGTCGCCGAGACGTCGCTCTGGCCGCCGCCATGTTTGTAGTTTGTAGAAGGATTAAGAGCGTAGACGCTTTGACAGGTGGGTTGCTGATGATCCACAAAGAGGCAGGACTACAAATATGGCGCCTTGTTAAACTCCCTCAATTAACTGACACCATACTTATAATATATGGTGAATTATTTAAAATTTAAGTATTTTTGACCTATAAACTCAATTACACCTTAAAAATAGTTGCCAATAAATTACTTACTGATCGATTAGTGAAGTATTTGTTTAACTTTTCAGCACTTTAAGAACATTTTTATATGTGTTAAGTTCTGCTGGTGCTCCCAGTTTAACATGATGGAGATGAAGACATGAACCTGTGTGTTGGTGTCAGTCATGAACCTACAGTGCTGCCCATAAGTTTACATGCCCCGACACAATGGTTTGTTTCTTGGCCGTTTCTCAGAGAAAATGAATGATAACACAAAATGTTTTCTTTCACTCTTGGATAGTGGTTGGCCAAAGCCGTGTATTGTGAAATATCTGTGTTTACTCTTTTTAAAAGGACAGTAACAACAGAAACTATTAAATCCCCCTGATCAAAAGTTTACATAACCTTATAATTTGGCCTGATAACCTGCACCTAACTTGAAACAATTGGGATTGAATGGCTATTAAAGGTAACGATCTTCACCTGTGATCTGTTTGCTTGTAATCAGTGGGTGTGTATAAAAGTCAGTGAGTTGCTGGACTCCTGAGAAACTCTTGTATCCCTCATGTGGTGCTGTGCTGATGTCTTGGATGCAGAATCATGGGAAAAGCAAAGCAATTGCCAAAGGATCTACGAGAAAAGGTTGTACAACTGTACAAATCAGGAAAGGGATATAGGAAAATTACCAAACGGTTGATAACGCCTGTCAGCACTGTTCAAACACTGATTGAGAAATGGAAAGTAAGAGGAACTGTAGACATCAAACCACAAAGTTTCCCCCACAACTGCAAAGAAAATGCTCCGTATTAGGAACTGGGGTATGTAAACTTTTGATCAGGGTAATTTGGGGCATGTCTGTTGTTATTTTGGTTTAAATTGAGTTCTCACATTTGTTTCACAATAAATGGCTTCAGCTGTTCACTAACCACGTGTGGGGAAAAAGGTTTTTGTGTCATCATTCATTTTCTCTTACAAATAACAAGAAACTATGAGTTCTGTACGGGTATGTAAACGTATGAGCAGCACTGTATGTGTCGCTGGTCAGTCATGAACCTGTGTGTCACTGGTCAGTCATGAACCTGTGTGTCGCTGGTCAGTCGTGAACCTGTGTGTCGCTGGTCAGTCGTGAACCTGTGTAAACTTATGAACCTGTGTGTCGCTGGTCAGTCATGAACCTGTGTGTTGTCAGTCATGAACCTGTGTGTTGTCAGTCATAAACCTGTGTGTTGTCAGTCATGAACCTGTGTAAACTTATGAACCTGTGTGTCGCTGGTCAGTCGTGAACCCGTGTGTCGCTGGTCAGTCGTGAACCCGTGTGTCGCTAGTCAGTCGTGAACCTGTGTGTTGTCAGTCGTGAACATGTGTGTCGCTGGTCAGTCGTGAACCTGTGTGTCGCTGGTCAGTCGTGAGCCTGTGTGTCGCTGGTCAGTCGTGAACATGTGTGTCGCTGGTCAGTCGTGAACATGTGTGTCGCTGGTCAGTCGTGAACATGTGTGTCGCTGGTCAGTCGTGAACCCGTGTGTCGCTGGTCAGTCGTGAACCCGTGTGTCGCTGGTCAGTCGTGAACCCGTGTGTCGCTGGTCAGTCGTGAACCCGTGTGTCGCTGTCAGTCGTGAACCCGTGTGTCGCTGGTCAGTCGTGAACATGTGTGTCGCTGGTCAGTCGTGAACATGTGTGTCGCTGGCAGTCGTGACATGTGTCGCTGGTCAGTCGTGAACCTGTGTGTCGCTGGTCAGTCGTGAACCTGTGTGTCGCTGGTCAGTCGTGAACCTGTGTGTCGCTGGTCAGTCGTGAACCTGTGTGTCGCTGTCAGTCGTGAACCCATGTGTGTCGCTGGTCAGTCGTGAACCCATGTGTGTCGCTGGTCAGTCGTGAACCCATGTGTGTCGCTGGTCAGTCGTGAACCTGTGTGTCGCTGGTCAGTCATGAAACCTGTGTGTGTCGCTGGTCAGTCATGAAACCTGTGTGTGTCGCTGGTCAGTCATGAACCTGTGTGTTGTCAGTCATGAACCTGTGTGTTGTCAGTCATGAACCTGTGTGTTGTCGGTCAGTCGTGAACCCGTGTGTCGCTGGTCAGTCGTGAACCCATGTGTGTCGCTGGTCAGTCATGAACCTGTGTGTTGTCAGTCATGAACCTGTGTGTTGTCAGTCATGAACCTGTGTGTTGTCAGTCATGAACCTGTGTGTTGTCAGTCATGAACCTGTGTGTTGTCGGTCAGTCGTGAACCCGTGTGTCGCTGGTCAGTCGTGAACCCATGTGTGTCGCTGGTCAGTCGTGAACCCATGTGTGTCGCTGGTCAGTCGTGAACCTGTGTCGCTGGTCAGTCATGAAACCTGTGTGTGTCGCTGGTCAGTCATGAACCTGTGTGTTGTCAGTCATGAACCCGTGTGTCGCTGGTCAGTCGTGAACCTGTGTTGCTGGTCAGTGTGTTGCTAGTCAGTGTGTCGGTGGCTCTCTGCCGTCTGTAGTTTCAGTCGGGTCTTGTAGTTTCAGTCGGGTCTTGTAGTTTCAGTCGGGTCTTGCAGTTTCAGTCGGGTCTTGTAGTTTCAGTTGGGTCTTGCAGTTTTAGGCGGGTCTTGTAGTTTCAGGCGGGTCTTGTAGTTTCAGTCTTGTAGTTTCAGTCGGGTCTTGTAGTTTCAGTTGGGTCTTGTAGTTTCAGTCGGGTCTTGTAGTTTCAGTCTTGTAGTTTCAGTCGGGTCTTGTAGTTTCAGTTGGGTCTTGTAGTTTCAGTCTTGTAGTTTCAGTCGGGTCTTGTAGTTTCAGTCGGGTCTTGTAGTTTCAGTCGGGTCTTGTAGTTTCAGTCTTGTAGTTTCAGTCGGGTCTTGTAGTTTCAGTTGGGTCTTGTAGTTTCAGTCTTGTAGTTTCAGTCTTGTAGTTTCAGTCGGGTCTTGTAGTTTCAGTTGGGTCTTGTAGTTTCAGGCGGGTCTTGTAGTTTCAGTCTTGTAGTTTCAGTCGGGTCTTGTAGTTTCAGTTGGGTCTTGTAGTTTCAGTCTTGTAGTTTCAGTCGGGTCTTGTAGTTTCAGTCGGGTCTTGTAGTTTCAGTCGGGTCTTGTAGTTTCAGTCGGGTCTTGCAGTTTTAGTCGGGTCTTGTAGTTTCAGTCGGGTCTTGCAGTTTTAGTTGGGTCTTGTAGTTTCAGGCGGGTCTTGTAGTTTCAGTCTTGTAGTTTCAGTCGGGTCTTGTAGTTTCAGTTGGGTCTTGTAGTTTCAGTCGGGTCTTGTAGTTGCAGTCGGGTCTTGCAGTTTCAGTCGGGTCTTGTAGTTTCAGTTGGGTCTTGTAGTTTCAGTCGGGTCTTGTAGTTCCAGTCTAACTTGTGACAACCTTTCCTCCCGCAGGTATCGACACTATCAGGTGTGCTCGGACATAAGTTGAGTTATTTCGCCGGTTTACCTCCGGAGCTGTTCGGCTGTCGTCGAACCACTTGTTCCCGGGCGTCCCTCCTCATGTTTTCCTCCTCTTCCTCGGTCCGAGCTTCGGCCATTTCTCCCCCTGTCTCTCGTCCGTACGCTGTCTGTCTCTTGTCCTCCTGTCTGTCTGCCAGAGGAGGAAAATGGAGTCAAAGCAGAGACAGCTCCATCGTCCAACAAACTCGGGACAAGTTCACCCCGAACAGCGTCAACTCCACCGGGCCGAACCGACTCCCAGCGTCCGTTAAACAGCTCGTCTGTGTCGGTGACAGGCTCCGGGCCGCTGACGGTGTTTCAAACCGACTGTTGGTTTAAATTTAAACAGTTTTTAACGAGTTTCAGTCGGTTCAACTCTCCGCGAGCTTCCCTGTTGTCACGCTCCGCTCTTATCCCGGTCGCGAGCTCAAGACACGGAGCAGCACGCGCTGCGCGGGGGCGTGACGTCACCAACTGAAAAAACAAACAAACATGGAGGACAAAAAAAATAAATAAATAAATAAATAATAAACAGAATAACAATAAAAAGAAATGAAAATAATAACAAATAACAAACATAAAAATAATAATATTAATAACCAAATAAAATAACAATAATAACAAACATAATAATAAAAATAAGTGAAAATATTAATAACAAAATAAATAAATAAAAATATTTAAAAAATACAATTTAAATAATTTAAAAAAGTAAAAATAGATGGAGGACAAAAATAATAATAATAAACAGAATAACAATAAAAAGAAATGAAAATAACAAAATAAAAATATAATAATAATAACAAAAATAACAAAATAAAATAATATTAATAACAAAATAAAATAACAATAATAACAAACATAATAATAAAAATAATTGAAAATATTAATAACAAAATAATAATAATGATAAATAAATAAATAAAAATATTTAAAAAATACAATTAAAATGAAATAATTTAAAAAAGTAAAAATAGATGGAGGACAAAATAAAAAAATAAAATAAATAATAGTATAGTACATATAGCACACATGTGCTATACTAACACGTTGAGTCACATTTTATTAATTTTTTATTAGTCTTGTGTGAAACAGTAGCTGGAGAGATGTTTATGTTTCACTGTTTATTCAGGCTGCACAGTTTAAACATCATCAGTGTTTTTATTAATGCAAATATAGCTGAGAATTCAGTCCAATCCACCTGGAGTGCACATGCATAAAGATTCACATTATGAATAATCAAAGATGCAAATGATTTCAGCAGGGAGTCCAATGTGTGTGTGCAGGAAGAGACTGAAACCGAACACAGAGTGCAGATAACAAACAGGTGTGAACAGGTCTGGACTGGCAGCAGACGCTGACACAGAGCTTCATGTGTGAAACTTTAGTTTATTTCAAAGGCCCACAGTGAACGTATCAAGCTGTTTATGAACTCACACTGTCAACAAATTCCCTGAAAAACTTAATTTACTTCATTTCTTCTCTTTGTGGTAAAACTTCTTTTAATCACTTGCAGAGATTGAAAATGTTCCACCACAGAGATCCATGAATTAATCATGATTGTGAAATAATGAAATCACTTCCAGTTCTCATATGTTGCCAGCAGAGTGCAGCACGGACTCCTCTGCAGACAGGAGCAGGTGTAAAGACAGACCTCTGATGGAAGAAGAGTGAACTGAAACACATTCAAATACAATACAATTCAATTTCAGTCATTACAAATAATGAACAGAAGTTCATATAGACCTATAAGTGACAAACACTGAGCTGAAGTTCATATAGAGGTAAAATCAGTGTTTTAAAGTTGGAAAGGTGCCATAATTAGTATTATATAAATACTTTAAATGACTTAAGGAGCAAAAACAAAAACTTTTGTTACATTAAATTAAATTACACTTATTTTAAGGTCCAGTGTCTGAGTTTGGTCAAGTTATTAAAATAAAATGTGAGACGTTTAGAGGGGAAACTACAATTATATCATGTATATTATAAATATACTATATATAATAAAGACATTTTAATTTTTATGAAAGTACCTTGAGTTTATAATAAATAGTAATAGTAAAAAGTAATAAAACATTTATAAATATATAAATAGATGGACTATAAATATATAATAGTAAAATCTGATAATGAATGAATGTATAAATAGAGAAATAAATGAAAATATACGTCTCCACATGCCGGTTCATGTCGATATAATACCTTAAAATAGCAAATATAAAACATATAAAACATGTTATATTCATTGTTTTGAGGGGGCGTGGTTTGCTGCCTCTGTGGGCGGGGCCACACGGTTACCTAGCAGCCGGCAGCGCAGTGATTGACAGCTGAGCGGATTAAAGCCTGAGGAGCAGAGCTGCGGCAGAACCGGGTCGAAACAAACCGAAACCATCCGGGTGGAAGAGAGAGAGACGATTTATGGAGCGGGACCGAGTTTGAAGACACTTCAGCTCTGTTTGTTTGTTTGTTTGTTTGTTTGTTTGTGGGACAGGAGACACTGACATTCCTTCAGCCGAGGTAAGACCCGTGTGACAGGGTCAGCTCAGTCTGTGCAGGCTTCACTATAGACAGAATATATATTATACATGTGTGGAGGATTAAATAATGTCTGAGTTTGACCCGGGAGAAGAATAATCTGAGTTTAAAATCTGAAATAATAAATGTTCAGTCAGAGATATAAACAGATTAAAGATTATTTATAAAGACAATAACACAAAAAAACAACAAAAACAAAAGTTCTAGAAACACAGAAGTTATACGTGTGTGTGTGTGTGTGTGTGTGTGTGTGTGTGTGTGTGTGTGTGTGTGTGTGTGTGTGTTTTGCTGAGTAATGCTGGTACACACACTCAGGTGTGTGTGATGTAAGAAGTATTAAGACTGAGCAGCGTGCTCACACAGGTCAGTGACACTAACTGACCCACACACACACTGTACGGTGGTGCGTTCAGGGTCAGCTGACAAACAATGAGCTCAAGTCATGGAGTTTCCTGAACCAGAAAGTACATTTACTCGAGTACTCGAGGTTTGTTTGTGCTCTACTACACCTCACAGCTGAATATTCAGAGTTCAGAGTTCATTTAATGATAGAATAAGTTTTATTCACGTCTTCTCTACTACATCTCAGAGGCATCTGCACTCCTGTGACGACCTGTTCTTGCTTTCCTGTCCAGTGAACGTCAACAAATCTGTGTGTAGGGAGATAAATAACGATAAATAACCCTAAACAGACAAACACATGATGATCTTATAGACCGTGATGTATTAAACCACACAACAGAACACAAAGCAGTTCAAATGAGCTCAACCTGAAACTTCTACAGCCGTAAAATGCAGCACGAGTATGAATCCAAAAACATCAGAGTGAATCAGAAAACACTGACACGGATTCTCTGAATTATCCTCGTATACTTTCACGTACTTTACTGAGGTTTTGAATGCAGGACGTGTACTTGTATTGGAGTATTGGAGTAATCAGTTCACTGCAGTTTGGAAAGTCTCAGTCAGACGAAAGTTACCTGATATAACTGAATAATTATTTTTAATTAACAATCAAACAATGTTTTAAGTTTAAGCAAAAGTATGTACAGTATCTGAGCTGTGAGTGTTTGAACTGATGAATTAATTTAGCTGATTGTTGTAACTGCACCAGCAGATTTTGGTTTGTGGACTTTGCAAACAGTTTTCTGTGGGAAACAAACAGCTGGAATCCAACAGGAGATTAACACGTGTTCTTTCTGAGCGAACATTCGACATCAGTGTTTTACTTTGAAAATCTACAAGTGTGCAGGATGTAACTTAGACCTAGAACTTTAACTTAAAGGTTTGATTGTCAGAATTAATTTAAAACTCAATCAGCTGTTTTTTTGTGAATTAAAAACAAAAATAGGTCAGAAAATCTGAATCTAAACCTGTCAGTGTGTGTGTGTGTGTGTGTTTAATCCCTGGTTTGTGTGATGGCATGTGACTGTCTGACCTTATAACACACACACACACACACACACACACACACACACACACACACACACACACACACGGATTAAACCTCACCGTCTCGTTTCAGATTACTTCGCTCACACACTTACATACCTACATTACCAAGAGTGGACTACGAGATTACACCAACCAAATGTTTTTAAAATAAATAAAAAAATAAATAGTAAATTTACTTTTGAAGCAACATTGTGTAGAAATCTGTATTTGTTGTGTTTTGTCTCGTCCAGTGTCAGAGTTATGTCCATAGAGGCTGCTCAGCACAGTCACATTTCCCAGCTCCTGTTCTGGCACGACACTTGCTCCACTCCCTGTCAGCATTCCCTGTAAACTTCTTCTCATCGTTTACATGACTCTCTTTTCATATTAATTTATTTCATACGTCAAAATACTCAAACTCTAAACATCTTTTACAGAAACTCTGGAACTCCAGCATCAGTCGTGTACTTTTCTTTTTGTCTTTCGTTCTTTTCGTACAGACTAACGACAACTCCATGATCCAAACAGGAAATTGGACCAAACCCCCCCCCCCCCCCCCCCCCCCCCCCCCCCCCCCCCCCCCCCCCCCCCCCCCACACACACATTAGAGTCCCAGATGTTGAAGGATGGGTTTGTAAACTCTCTCTCTCTCTTTCTCAGGACTACAGGCAGCAGGCTCGCTCGTCCATGTCGTCGCAGCAGCAGCAGACAGGTTCGTTTACTGTAGAGGATTTCTTGGGGAGCTCCGATGGGAATTCCTGGAATGTCCTGGAACGCCCAGGGTGGGACTCGGATGCATTCACATTTTTTCCTGTTTGCCTTGTTGCCGCTGACGTACCGTACTTCCTGTTCCTGCCCTGTCTTCTCTGCTGTTTGTTAGCATTCATAGAAACACAGTGTGACGATCAGCTGATCATCCATTGGTTAAATGTTGACCCAAGCCTCTCGTGGAGGGACCTCAGTGACCTCTGATGCTGAACTGTATCTCTTCGGTCCACCTCTGTCTCCTGCAGGCCACAAGCTGCCCAACGAGCCCAGGGAAAGAGCCTGATCCTGGGCTAAGAAAGCCAGCTGATGCCCTCCTTCCATCAGAGCTGGAACATGCTATAGCCACCTGACGAGGCAGCCAAGATGATGGCCTCGGTGGTTGTCGGGGGCATCCGGAAGAGGTCTCTGACGCTGAGAGGGGTGGACCCCGAGACCTGTATGATCGTCTTCAAGAACCACTGGGCTCAGGTAATGGAATCAACCAGTCAATCAACCAATCAACCAACCAATCAATCCTGACTTTGTTTTTGTCTTTTGAACCTCACTCTCTTCAGTCTGTCCTATTTTCCTCATAATGGTTGGCAGACACTGTGTGTGTGTGTGTGTGTGTGTGTGTGTGTGTGTGTGTGTGTGTGTGTGTGTGTGTGTGTGTGTGTGTGTGTGTGTGTGTGTGTGTGTGTGTGTGTGTGTGTGTGTGTGTGTGACCCAGACTTTGGCCCTTAAACACAGGATCCATTTAGAACAAAACCTCTCTACACCCGCCAAGAAAACCCACACACACTCCCCCTGTCTGTGTGTGTACAAGTGTATTTTGTGTGTGTGTGTTCGTGTGTGTGTGTGTGGTCCTGAAGCAGCCAAGGTCAAAGGTTAACACAAGTCCAGACAGTGAATTACATTCCTCTCTTTCGATTCATCTCTACTTGTTCAGCCCTCCTACGTCGATCTGTTACGTCTGAAAGGATTTTAATTTTATTATTCTTTGTTTATAATTAAGTTTGATTATAAAAACATTTTCTCAGTTGGTGGTGTGTGACTTCTCTTTGTCCTTTTTTCTGCAGGTAGTGAAGATCCTGGAGAAACACGAGCCGGGTCGCAGCAGCACCGGTGCTCTGAGTTTCCTCTCCGGTCACACTAGCAGCTCTGGAGGATTACGCCTCGGTCCCATCCCGGCCGACGAAGCCAGCGCCGTACAGAACTATGTGGAACACATGCTCTTCCTGCTGATGGAGGAAGAGGCGGGGCAAGGTACGAGAACAAAGAAAACTACATGCGCCATCGTGTGACTGGTGTTGGTCTCATGCCTGTTATGTACCATTACCAGGGGGAGCGATGGGTCCGATCCTGGAGTTTGTGGTTCTGGAGGGTGTGATGGAGAGGCTGTTTCTGTGGAGCCTGAGGAGGCAGTTTACTGAAGACATGAAGCTGGAGCAGCTCAGGATGTACCAGATGCTTCTGTCTCAGGCCAGGCAGCCTCTACTGCACCATAAACCAGTTTTACGACCGCTCATGATGCTGCTGGCCTCCTGTGCTGGAGCTGGAACCGGTGAGTCGGTGGTGAAATCGCTAATTTGTACTCTCTTCAGCTCCAAGTCCAGTCTTGGTGTTACATTTGATCTGTCTTTGTACGACCCTGCAGAAATGTGGTTTCACATGCTGCAGGTGTAGCTGCTAAGATGTTTAAACAGTTACCTGGGCAGTTATTCACCTGCGCCCCCCCCCCCCTCCCCTCCAGACAGCGGTGGTGTGGTGGAGGCGGAGCTGGTTCTCCTGTTAAACCAGCTCTGTGTGGCTCTGGTCAAAGATCCCTCAGTGCTGGAGCTGTTCTTCCACACCAGTGAGGACCAGGGAGCCGCCAACTTCCTGCTGTTCTCGCTGCTCATACCGTACACACACAGGTAGGTGTACACACACACAGGTATACACACAACAAGGTGCATGCAGTACATACCTGTGCTACACACACACAGAGGAAGGTACACACAAACAGGTGCTACATGCATGCACAGGTATACACACATATACGGTATGAACAGGTATATAAACATGCACAGATATCAGCACGTGTAGGTTAAGGGTACACACACAGGTAAAGACACTTAAACAACAGGTGCATACATATGTTTCGTATCCGTAGGACTCATAGAAGTACGTGCACACACACACGCACACAGAGGGGTATACACACAGCTGAAAACAAACTCACACATTTGTTTGAATGTGCAGTACACAAAAACACACGTACATGTGCACACATACACACAAACAGAGACGGGTATACACAAACAATAAACACTTGTTTACACACAGGTAGGGTATACACACAACACACACACACAGGTATGGTACACATAAATAGATGGGGTAGAAACACATGCAGACAGATGGAGTGACACAAAGGTATACGCGTATTTGGTACATACACATATTTGAAGGGTACACACTCACGGTGGTAGGGTAGAGTAATAATTCACACAATCACACACACACATATACACTAGTAGGGAGAAGGTGATAAACATTTATGGTACACACACATTCAGGGTACATTCACAGTCAGGTAGGTTACGTTATGGTCTCTCTCACTCAGACAGGGTACGGTTGGTCAGCAGGCCAGAGATGCTCTGCTGCTCATCATGTCCCTGTCGGCCTCCGATCCTCGAGTCGCCCAGCACATCGCGGAGAACACGTACTTCTGTCCTGTAAGTACACACAAACAAAGCTAAATTACAGCCCGCCAGACATCACATCGAGGACAGATAGTTTGGATGCTTCGTCAAAAAACCTTGATGGTTCATTCCAAGACAACAGAGGAGACAATGGCTGGGCTCATTCTCTATTGGTAGAAGTTTCATGGTCGTCTCGTGTCTAAAAGTCTGGAAATGTCGAGAATTTATTCAGGCACGGGTTAAACGTTGCATTGTTTTGCTGTTGCTTGCCTCTTTTGTACGAAGTTACCCTGAAGTTATACCTCCAAAGAAACAAAGAGTCACTAAATAAGAACCTTTCTAAGATTGGGAGATGCATGGAAACAAATGAATAGCAATGCAGGCAATTAAAATAACTGATCTCCCACATAGACCCCATCAACTGAGCTAAACTACATTCGAGTGTGTGCATACAGAATAAGAAGCCACTCAGTCTTCAGTGGATGGGATGGCTGTTTATATGAGTGGTACAGTTCTCCATTCATCTCCGGTCTGCATTGTTTTCTCATTATGTAATAAACTAATGAGCTCGTTTCCTCACGGTGTCCGTGTATGCAGGAAAAGTGACAAAACAGTGGAGACAGAAGAACATTAAAGCAACAAATGTCCTGTGTGGTGTGCACGGGAAACCTCGCGTCCCCAGTGGTCGCCGGTGTTGACTCCGTCTCTGCTAGTTTCTGCTTTGTGTGGCAGAAAGAGAGGGAGGGAGTGTGTGTGCGTGAAAGGGCGAGCAAAGCCGAGTGTGTGTGTGTGTGTGTGTGTGTGTGTGTGTGTGTGTGTGTGTGTGTGTGTGTGTGTGTGTGTGTGTGTGTGTGTGTGTGTGTGTGTGTGTGTGTGTGTGTGTGTGTGTGTGTGTGTGTGTGTGTGTGTGTCAGACTTAAACCACTCTGACCTCAATCTTCATGCAGCAGATTAGATTAGTAACCCAGCGCAGGATTGGCTCGTACGCAGAGAGAGGGATTAGTAAGTCTGCACGTGATTGGACGGTTGCCTGATTGTTAACAAGACTGCTGCTGCTGCTGATGTTGTTGTTGTTATTGATGAGGCTGTTGACAATGATGATGACAATGTTTTCTCCTTTAATTCTCAACTCATTTCTCTCTTTCTTCCTCTGTTATGAAAGGAATAGTTTTGTGTACACTTGCTTGTCAGGTGAAGACGGTTACATCATCATCCTCATCATCATCATCATCAATATTGAGCTATAGACAGGAGTTGGTTAGCCTGCAGTTTATAAAAATAACACACTAATCTGCGCTGGAATTTAATTTCCACAAAAGCATGTGTGTCTGTGTGTGTGTATATCTAACCCCCGTGTGTGTGTGTGTGTGTGTGTGTTTACAGGTGCTGGCCACAGGTCTGTCCGGTCTGTACTCGTCCCTTCCAGCCAGGCTGCAGGTTTACAGTGAGGACTGGCACTACCTGGACGAGGACGACTGGCAGCAGGTAACCATGACGACCCGCACAGCGAGTGAATGAATTAATAAATGACGTCATGGCAGCGATGAATTGGTCGTTAATGACAGAATGAGGTTAAGTGAACGATGGAGGATGGAGGATAAATGAAGGTTTTATATGCGGGAAAAAGGGACGGGTATAAATGAACGATGGTGTTTGGGTCAACAGGTCCCAGCCCTCGTCCACTTCCTGCACTCACTGGACTTCTGTAGTGCTGTTACCAAGGTAATCTACACACACACACACACACACACACACACACACACACACACACACACACCAATGCAATGAATAGTAGTGCTGTAGCTAACTCTGTCTGTCCATCTCAGGTCGCTCATCCCTCCATCCGGTCTCAGTTGCTGGGTTACATCTACAACGGCTTCCTGGTGCCTGTAATGGCTCCAGCTCTGCACAAGGTGAGTAAGCAAGCATTAGAAACTTATGCCAGTCCGTGTAGAGCTTTATAACTGGTAGCCAATGTAGATCAGCCAACACAGGTGCGTAACATGTGACGTATGACAAGTCTGGTTGCATTTTGGACCAAGTCAAGACACAAATGAGTAAATTAGAGTAGTCAAGGCAGGAGGAGACGCAAACATGGATGACCTTTTCTAGATATTAGGACAAGGAAGAGACAAACTGACAAAATAAAAAGTGGAAAAAAACAACAACTGTTGATAAAAGTTCATGTGTTGGTCAAAGAACTTGTAGGTGTTCTTCACATTGGGGGGACCGATACACTACTACTGATGATGGTGATGATGGACTTCTGTTTTGTCTTGAGTTAAGGTGGAGGAAGTTATCTGACATCCAATGATAGCTGTTAGGCAGTCTTGCAGGGTAGAGATTTGACTGAGGTAATTTCATTTAAAGAAATATAGCAGGGTATCGTCTGCATAATAAGAGAATTATTGAGCATGTACAGTGAAAAGAGAATAGGACCCAGGATTGAACCCTGTGGAACACCACGTCTGTATTTCCCTATTGTTCCTGATTTCAAGAGGGTTTGTGGTTCCACCATATGGCACTACTGGGTCAGGACACTTATGTTGTTTCCCAGATGAAAATTCAACACTAATAATATAATAATTGGCAGGGTTTGACTACAGTTTAGTTTTTAATGTTATCACATTCATGCATGCGTGTAGTTGACCGTGGAGGAGGTGATGACCACCACGGCGTACCTGGACCTCTTCCTGCGCTCCATCCCTGAGCCCGCCCTCCTGCAGCCCTTCCTGTCCTTCATCCTGCTGCACACACATGACAACGTGCACATCCTGGACACACTGGTCAGCAGGGTCAACACACCTTTCCAGGTAACACACTGAACTACAATCCACTGTTTGATGATCTGTGACTCTAAGTAAGTGGGCTTCACTTTGACCTTTAACCATTTGCGTCTCTGTCAGTTGGGGACAGTGTCTCTGGCTCTGTTCAGGACTCTGATTGGTCTCTTCTGTGAAGACGTCATGCTGCAGCTGGTGTTCAGGTCAGTCTGAACGTTTTGTCTGAACAGTAAGCGTTTTCTGGCATCAGATTCAGCCGTGATATTTGCTGTGACTGACCAGGATCCGGCCTCGTGTCCTCAGGTATCTGATTCCTTGCAGCCACCTGACCAGGAAGCAGCGCTGCTCCTTAAAGCAGAGGGACTGCTACTCCTCCAGCGCTGCCTCATTCCTGCTCCTCATGCCCTCCTGGTGCCCTGAGAACCTGGACAAAACAAATGTACACTCAGAGCACCACATCCACTGGCCCAAAGGAGCAGGTCAGTACGACCCACACACCTACAGTACAACCATCTAACATATCTTTATGCTAACTTTAATTCTGTCCCGTCAGATCTGTCAGTATCAGACAGTGTTGGTTACTGTCGCGGTTCAGACTTTTTGATGGATGTAAACTATCTCCACTACCTCTGGGACGCCCGTCAGGCCATCTCCACTTCCCACAGGTCAGTCTTAACTTCATGTCCTCTAATATAAACTCAGGGGATGGACTATGGATCAACCTAGTACCTTAGGTACTGCTGGTTATGGAAAATGGATAGATAGTTGGGCCATTTTAATATAGTTCTGCACATATTTCACTTTCACAGAGGAGCGCTGATTGCTTAGGGACATCTTGTTTAAAAGTGTTTGGTACTGCATTTCAAGTACAGCTGAAGATAATGGGCATGATTTGCAGGAATGAAGATTTTAAACCCGATAAAGGTGTTAGAGGAAAAGTTAGGGAATCTCTGGAGCTTTCACAATTGTTGCACAGAACCATCTAGGGAGTCGTCATCGGAAACAGTTTGAAAAAGGGCAGGCACTAACAAGAAATACTTGGCTTGTGGTCGGATGAACCATCTATCACATCAACCGATGAGATCAACGAACCATATAAGGCAGTCAAAGTCATCCGAAGAGCGAAAACATCTTTTCAATCCAGAAAGTCCTTCAGTCGCGTTCTTTGCTCTTTCAATGAAGAAATATTTAACTACGTTAACTTCTCTAACAGCTGCCATTGTTGTCTTCGAGCAAGTAGTCAACACAACTAGTAATAAACCACAACCGTAGCTGAGGTGTAGCTCAATAGTTCCTCATAGGATGCTAGTTGGTATAAACAAGGGTGATCCATGCATCCTGTTTTTTTTTTTTGGAGAATAACCAATAAGATTTCACTTTATTTCAGTCCTGATGAGTTTTGTTTTCCTGCAGGGCATGTCAGTTCTGGTCAGCTCCGTATGACGGGATCAACCCTTCGCCTCAAGAATACCGATCTGACACGCCAGGGGATGACATAGAAGAAGAGGAGGAGGTCATAACGCGAGTCAAGAGTGACTCTATCTGCTCTGTGGCTGACACTCCTCCGCCTTTGGCCGTCTCCCCTACCCCATCCTCCTCAGACACCATCTCCACAGGCAACCAGGCAGGACGAGCCAGCTCTGCCCTGGAGCTGGAGTGGGACGACATTTTTGCAGAGGACGATCTCTCTTTATCAGGCATGCTAGCAAACGGCTGCACTTCCCCTGCCGCACTTCCTCCTCTACCTCCTCGACACATCCAGGAGATGCGACGCACCGCGACTAAGCTGGTGCACGGCTCGTATGTAGAGGAGTCCGAGTTTCAGGACGACGTTCTGGTCTACGATCTCGTCGCCCAGAAAGACACAAAGGCGGCCATTTTGGAGCGAATCATGGCTGCAAATCGGCGGGCGAGGGGAAGCATCTCGAACGGCCAACGAGTGTCGACAGCAGCGACGACAACGATGACAGCGATGTTGGCGACAACAGGGAGGACGGTAATAGAAACAGTTAACAGCATAATGTCGACGAGGAGGATGAGCGAGGATGGAGGGAAGGAGGAATGGAGATGGAGTGAGGATTATGGGAAGGAGGTGAGGAGGAGGAGTGAGGACTGTGGAAAGGAGATGTGGAGATGGAAGGAGGAAGATGAGATAAAGAGGATGGATGTACAAGGAGAGCCAAAGAGACGTCCGTTTTTCACCAATGGTTTCAATGCCAAGAATCACATCATCCACAAATGTGATGACCTTGATGAAGACAACACACTTACACAAAACTGCAAACTGAGTGACCTCACAACTACTATCACTAATCACATGCACACACGCCACAACGCACAGCATCCCACGCCATGTTTAGAGGCTTTACCCAACGGCTATTCAGAACCTGAGCCACACGACTCTTTGGCCAAGTCTCCGAGTACACCAGGTGGCAAAGTCACCAACACTGACGACTTCCTGTCTCGATACCGCAAGCTCATGCAGTCTTTGGGCGTGGAGCCAGACTGTGACGACATCGCAGATGACATCAGCACATTCAGGAAGCGGGTCCAAGCGCTGAGGCAAACGCTGGAGGAAGAGGAGGAAGAACTTGGCGGAGAATTTGTCTTTAGCTCCTTGTGGGATGACGGCGAGGAGGAAGATGAAGAGGAAGGAGAGGAGATGATGAGCAGCTGTAAGGAAAGCAGCAGAGGGCACGGAGTTCCCTTTACAGGTCTGTGCTTCCAGGCACGAGTGAACTAGATGTTGAAGCTTTCTGGAGCAGAAAACATCCATTAGATAAATTGAAAGAGGCTTTATGGTTGAGTAACCCGTGTCCTACCAGCAGACTGTGTCTTTATCGTCATGGAAGAACATTAGAAAACTGCATTAGTTTAATGTAATGTAAAAATATGACCGCCTGTTTGAAAAACAAGAGGTCTATATCAGAAATTCACGTCTAGTACTTGATGGTCCGAGCAATCACCCTCGATTGCAAAAGCTTTTGATCGGACCCCAGAGGGTTAAGTCAGTGTAAATGGGAGTAAATGGTATTCTGACATTCTTTAACTTCATGCTGAATACCTTCTTGAAACAAACTGGTTTGTAGGATGTGTTGTGTTTACAGAGACACTAACCTGCAGTCTCCCATGATGCCCCAGGTCCATTCATCAGTGTCCTGTTGTCCCGGCTGGAGAACCTTCTGGAAAACTCCATCGCTGTGAACCTGCTGGTGACGGGCATCCTGGCACAGCTGGTGTCGTACCCGCAACCTCTGCTGAGATCCTTCCTGCTCAGCACGGACGACCACAACCAGCCCAACGTACGAACGCTATACCAGGTAACATCCACACACACACACACACACACACACACACACACACACACACACACACACACACACACACACACACACACACACACACACACGACGTTTCTGATTTAATTCAATTGTCTGAGTCATGTAAATAATGATACTGTGTTGACTTCTAATGTAGGTGTTGGTGTCCGTGCGTGCTCAGATAGAGCGCTTCATGGCGGCCAGACCTGACTATTCTGCCCTCGTCACTCAGGCCTGGAGGTTCTTGTTAGTGAAAGACCAAGACAGCAAGTTCAGAGGTAAAGTAACACACATCAGCACATACAAACAGGATATGAAACCCCTCCCAGCTGGAGGTTTTAGTGCCTGAAGCTAGTCCAGCGGCAGTCAGCCCAGCTCGGCGTCTGTCTTTCAGCCTTTTATTTCACCAAGCTCTCACCAACCACTAAAAGTCAGTCCCACATTTACTCTTGTCCGGCGGCTTCAGATCTGTTGTTGGAGAGCTGGGGATGGATGGAGTATGAAGCATGTACACCTTCATGATAACAGTATAACATTTCCTCCATGTGTCTCAGAGTGCCTCCAGTCTCAGGACGGCGACCTCATCCTGGACCCGTCTCTTCCGAATGGATCTGTGAAGAACGCCCTGGCTTTGCCTCCTCTTGGCGTCCTGCCGCCCTGCCCTCCCATTCCCCCGCAAGCCAAGAGCCGAGTGTTCGCCATCGTGCTCTATGCCGAGTTCCTGAAGGAGCTGGCCGCCATCGCCCAGGAGCACAGCATCGCACCGGACTGCCCTGACGAGGAGTAACCGGAGTAATGTGTTGGTGAAAACATGAACAAGGAGCTGCTTAGTGGCCACCAGCAGAAGACCGAAGGCTTCGAAAAGTACAAGCACAAAACATGCACACTGAGAGGTAATGCAACATATATTAGTCATTAATGTGATAAAATATTGTTTTATACATAGTTTTGTATGTACAATATGTTGATATTCCTGGCAGCACTTGAATATTTTGCCCTTTTCCCATGTGAATGTGGATATTTACCGTGTATGTAGATGGAAATGATTTGAAGATCACTCTGAAGGTATATCCATGTTTGATATATTTGTGCAAATCGTTCTACATGATGTTTTCTGACATTTTTGCACAACTAATTAATGTGAAAAAAATTAAGACCAGACCATAGCTGTGTCTCAATTTGAATACTTGAATACTAGTTAATACACTTCTATGTAGAACTCTGTACACTTACTGTACTGTGTTTCCTGCTTATAGTGTGAATTTTTTAAGAATTTGACTACCACAAATGACAATCACGACATTTTACTGCTGTTCTTCTTGCCAAATAGCAACCTTGCAGAGCAAAAGCGACATTTGACTGCCAAAATATGAATATAAAACACATGCACAACTTACATTTCTAGTTACCGCAACCAACTCCAGCACCGGCAGCTTCCTCTGCCACAATGCCAGCGGTCCTTCCTCTTCGGCTACGTAGCCAAAAAGTGAGAGAATTGAGACACAGCTTTATTGTTGGCAAACTTCCTGCTAAAGCCATTTTAAAAATCACATTCCTTCAAACTCAGGATGGAAAACTTGCATCATAAATAGAAATAAATAAATAAAAACATTCATCAACACAACAACTGCAAGTTACCCGATCAATGTAATTCATTTTTTTGTTTTAACAAACCATTCCCTCCAGAAGTCTCTCCTGCTTTGTGTTATTTTGTCCAGTGACTGTGTTCACTTGTTTTAATCATCGTTGTTATTTAAATTTTTAAGATGAATCAAAAAGGTTCGGTGATCGGTGATCAGTCGTGTCTTCCTGTTTGTCCTGATGTGTCTTTATACGCGCAGAATAATGACGAAGCCTTATTACAGAGATTTTAGTGCAAGAACCCGAGACGCAAAAATGAAACGAAGATGTATTTTTAATGTCTTATAAGATCCAATATCAGATCTGGATCTAATTTGCACTTCTCTCATTGTGTGTTTCATCGCTTTCAGTGTTCAGTGTTTGCTTTTCTCATAAATTAATTTCATTTTTGTCCTGTTGAAGTTTTTTTTGCTGTCATTCAAGTCAACAACACAAATACTGTTTTCAAGATCTGAACTCTAAAAGGCGTCTTCATCATTAAACTGTGTCACCATGGAGACGTTACAGGATGCTGGACACTGCCACCTGTTGGTGAACCACAGCTGGGACATGTTTCCCTTTTTTTTTTACCGTCTCTTGTCTCCTTTTGGAAATGATTTGCCAAAATGAACGTGAAAATGAATAAACTGGTTTTGACAATCTGATTTTCAGAAAGTCTGTCATGCAGATTTCATCATTTCTTTGCTTATTTATATAATGCAGTACGACCAAGGGAACACGTCAGGATAGATAGAACATGTCTATTTTGAAGCATTAAGTTTATATTTTGGGAAATAAACACATTATTCTTACTTAAAATCAATTCCGCTCTTAGTTAATGATCTTTAATCAGCACCTGCTGCATCTCCTCCTTGTAAAAGTTGGAAAAATCCTCAGATCAGCCCCTCGAAAGTTTCTTAATCATCATGTTATGTTGTTTGTGGAGGCTGAAGCTGATTCAGGGTGGTTTTATTGGGGTTACGCAGCTGCCAGGTAACCAGCGGAGACTCCAGGAAGAAACTGGTGTCACGACATGAAATAGTCCGACACAAGACACACACACAAAATGGGGATTGACCTTTTTTTAATTTAGGTTTACGCATGGATTAAACTCTAATGTTGGGAAAACTGCAACATAGCAATTAAAGGTCCGACGTGTCAGATTTACCGAAAACTATGTTTTCATCACCTGAAAATAAAAAGTGTTATGTTTGTTACCTCAGAGTGAGATGTTTACATCCACACAGGCCATGTTTAACCACCCAGAACTGGCTCTAGAAAGAGTTACTCTTACATGCTTGTAAGGAGATGGTGAGGTGAGGGGTATTCAGACCAGGTCAGGCAGGGTTGTGTGGCTGTGACTGTGCAGTATTCTAAATAAAATGTGTGTGTGTGTTCAAGCCACTCACCTTTTGTCTTCTCTCCAGGGTAGCCGAGCACTATTTAAATGTTCCGGGACGTACCATGAGCTGATCGGTGTAGGGGGGCAGTTCACGAGGAGTCGATGGTGTTCTTTTTGAAATGTTTGGCACAGTTGAAGCATGTAGACTAACTCATGGTGTAAATGTATTTTAGGGTGTTCGTGTGACAGTTTGTTGTGTTGGGTTGTAATGGGAGGACCACATTCCCCAGACTGTGTCAGGGTCTAGGTTGGTATCAGCAGTAGGGTATATAAGGCTTTCCACTACAAGCAGATGGTAGAAGGACGGCTTTCTTGGTAGTTTTAAGTCTGTATGTGAAATGGTTCAATGTTGGTGAAATAAAACACCTTGGTTGACCGTCGTAACAACCGGCCTTGGAATAAAATCCTCTTTGTCCGAGACAAGACCAAGTAAAAGTGCAGACGATTCAAAAAGTGGTCATGAGACATGACCGATCTTGTACACTTCCCCTGGGAGGAGCTGGAATGGTTGCTTGGAAGAAGGACGCCTGGAACGCCGTGATAAACCCGCTGCCACTGCGACCCGACCCCAGAAAAGCTGATCTGTTGATCGATACCCAATCTGACACCATACTGGCGAGTGAGTGCAGTCTGTGGGATAGAGCAGTACTCAATGCGGTTGGTACTTTAAAGCAAAGTAGAGTCAAGTAAACCAATCAGGGTCCGTCTGTGGTTTGCTGGTTCCTGTTTTACTTCAGAGACAGAAGTGAGAGACAACATTTTCTACTTTCGTGTTTTCACGTTTGACTGATTGGAATAAGAAGACAGGAGGTGTTGGCGATGGCAGTGATGAAGATTTTCCTGATGATGTTGGCTGCTGGTAAGCGTGCGTTGCTTTAAAGTGTTGCCTCGATGACGTGATGAGATCAGTTTCAGTAGTCGTGTCGTACTGAACCGAAACCCAGATCAATCCATGTCAAGAAAGTCGAAGACTTTGCAGCATGAATTGCTCACACTATGTAACTTTGGACTCACTGATTAATGGAAGCGGGTCATACTTTTACTTTTGTTACCTTAAGTGTGTTTTGATGCTAAAATATTTCTTTATGTTTCCATGACAACCTGTCCTGACCTTGTATATTAACTTCTCTCTGTTTCTGTCTCAGTTCTGGCGATTTCTTCTCTCTCCAGTGGACAAACTACTGAAGACCCATTCTGGTATGATTATGGTATGTGGTAGGAAGACACAGTGACAACAGACTCGATTAACAAGTTTACTGTGATCACAGTGTGTTGTGTTTCAAACCCGGGTAAATTAGCAATAGCGCGCCGATTACAAGGTTTTCTGAGTTTCCTGATGGACAGTGAAGTAAACTGTAGCTGTTGTTAGCTCAGTTTGTTAGCTGGGCTGAGTTTAGAGCACCGGGGGAGTTTTGGATCGCCTGGAAGAAGAAAAAGAAGAAGAAGAGGTTCACAGGTCCGGGTAGTGGAGCCGGTATGGTAAGAGAACGTTGACGGAGGAAGCTTAGAAGAGAAAATGAAAGAGTCTAGAGGCCGAGCTGGGCTGACTGCTGTTGGACTAGTCAGTGATATCAGCTGCTGCCGTGTCTGATGTAATGTTGCTTTAACTTCCAATAATAATTCACATACAGAAAACATCTTAAAGGAGATCTGATACTGTTAACAACAGGCTACAGAACAATGAGAACACAACAAATGTCATGTCAACTTCCCTTTTCTCCGTCTTCTTCTGCTTACTGTCACTAACCTCACCCCAGTTTTGCACCTTCATGCTGTTTAAGTGAAGGCGTCACAGGTTCTCATTGTTCTCACTTCTTCATGCTGTGGTCAGCTCCCTCTCTGAACCGTCCGACTGTGGTCGCCAAAACAGTTTTCAAGAAGCGCGCAGACACTGTCGCCTTCTGTAGAGTCTGTCTGCATTATTTAAAGAGCGTCAGGAAAAGTCCTGTAGTGTCGGCCCTAACATGGGAACGTTTTTGTGATTTATCGCTCCCACTGTGGTAACTTTTATGCTTTTTCTGTCCTTGATTTTTCTGAAGATGATGAACTAGATTATGAAGCTTTTCCAACACATCTAGTACACATACCTGAAGATGTGGGTGTTGAACAACCGTGGTCAGATGAAGAGAATCCCTCCTCAGGTAAACTCATGTTCACTCAGCTGTCTTCTTCATGTTAGCACAGTGTTGCCGTGTCTGATTGTTTCTGTTTGGGCTTTGAAACTTTCTTTGAATGGTTCAAACTGGACTCATAACTAATTCTGATTCATCCATTTCACTATTGATTTAATTTGTGCTGTTAAGCAATGCCAAGTTTTCTGATAAAATGTCTCTGTCGTCTCTCCTTCAGACGTTTCACTGATGGACGCTCATGAAAACTCCACTCAACAATCGTCCTCCACAGCGAATCTCAGCCCGCTCCGCTTGGTCTACGCTCTCGTAGCTTTGTTCATGTTAGCATATTAAATGAAGCACGTTTTATTCCATGATGTGATTTTGGCTACAAACAGGTGTGACGTTTTACGGTAAATACACTGTAAAAAAAAGACTTGTTTTATATATTATTGTTAGCTGGAATCACTGTGGTGTGTCTGTTTGCAGATGACGCCATCACTTATCTCTGCTTAGACTCTCATTACAAAGACCTCACTTTTTTTGATTTATGAGCAATGATTGATCAATAAAATTCAGATTTATGCATGTAAAGATGTCAGGTGGTATTTTTATATATATTTTAACATTTGTTCACTTTTTGTTTGTTGTTTTTATGTGATATAAAATCTTAAATCTTTCCTTCTGTAAAGTAAAAATCTCGTTTCAGTGTCGACCTTTCACAAACTTGGCTACACCTGCAACCTGATATATATAATCAGCCAATCACACGGCAGCAACACAGTGCATTTAGACACATTATGTGCTTGCACATTAAAGGGTTTTACTTCTAGTACATACATATAGTACACATGTATATGTTATGTAGTACTGCTGCTTTAAGTGGAGGATGCGAGCACTTTTTCCACCACAGACACAAACTCATTTTTTTCAACGTGTAGCAAAGCATGAGCTGGAAACTCGTGCAGAGTCACATCACAAAAGCTGTTTTTAAATAACTTTTGCTCTGGAGTTTTAGCACAAAGTCACGGCGGCTTCATGCTGTTGATAATTAGTACTAAGCAGGTTGCATGTGTTAAAGACAGAGCGAGCATCCTGTGTCGATGTAGCGTTGTGGTCGATGACTCAGTTCCTGAATACTGAGCGACAGATAGAGAGACACAGGGAGTGCATTGCACAGAGAGAGAGAGGGTTGACATGTTGAGAAATAGAGGAGTGCGGGGAGGAAAAGGTTAATGCAGACAACAATAAGACAAAGAGAAGGATGTAGGCGGAAAGAAAAAGTACCAGAGACAAAAAGGCACGAGGAGAGGTGATGAAGAAGGATAAAGGGAACTAGATGCACACTACACAAAAGTTACTACCAGAAGTTTGTATGAATAAACATCACAGCCATGTGATTTCAAAATCACGTTCATTAATCTGATATAACAGCCTCCACTCCACTGCCACACCTGTATTCACACAGCATTTTAAGGACATTTATACAGGATAAAGTCGTATTTTAAATGAACGTTAATTGTACAGTGAAACACCTCGATTTTTATGCAGCATTCATACCATATGATGATGGTAAAAACCTGTATATGTAAATATGGAATAAAACACCAACCTTTAACATGAAATCAACAGGGCTAATGTGCTTTTACCGTAATATTAAAACAAAGTTTTACTTTTTATTTTATATATTACGGTAAAATTCTGACAAGAGTTCCAACAAGCCGTCCAGTTCATCCCAAAAGGTCCAAACTGAACTTGAGAAAACTGTTTCTTCTTGGACCTTGATGGACTTTTACTTTCCATCGTGTGAAACAGGAAAGAAGTGCAACAATTTAAAGATCAGTGTTTCTCAACATGAAGTTTGAAAGAATCTGTGGATTACATCATCATGATATTTAAAGGTTCAAAGAATCAGAAGAAATCTCTGCAGCAGTTCAACATCTGCACTGAAAAAAAAACAACAGAATTTTACCGTAATGCATAAAAACAAGCTGCAACTTATTCTAATATTATTACAACACTGTAGATTCCATGTTTAAGGTTTGTGTTTTATACTATAATTCAAGTTCTCACCATCAAAAGAAACTGAAAGCTTTGCCATAAAAAAATAACATGACAATAGCCGTCTAAAATTTAAAATCAGGTGTTACATACAGAGAAAAGCAGAGGAAGCGGCAGATAAAGTGAGAGAGCTGCAGAGATAGGAAGAGAGAGAGAGAGAGGAAGAGAGAGCACAAGGCGGAAAGCTCGCGGAGAAGAAGTGAGAGTCGAGTTTGAGGACGACGGTCGTGGAAAAAGGAACAAATTAAAGAAACTACAAAGGAAACGAAGCTGCCTCGTCGATGACCATCCACCATCTGTCAGATATTTTTAGACAGAAATAAACTGGTCACCACGATGAAGCTGCTGAGTCGCCTCTGCTTCCTCGGTGAGTTCAACTCAAACACCAACCTGCTTCCAAACTTTTGTTGACGTGTTACTGAACGCTCATGAAAATCAGAAAACTTTGTTTAAAGTAAGAGAGAGAAGAAAAAAAAACAGAAGAGAAAATCCACGTTTGTTCACTTTGCATGTCAAATTCAAGTTCAGCTTGTTTTGACGCCCGTCGACTCAACCTCGTGGTTTCGCTCTCTCACCGAGTCAAAACTTTCAAGGCCTTGATTTTAATGTAAAATCTACACTTGAATGTCCTTGAATGACTTTAAAAATAAAAAGGGCTCATTCAAGGACTCAAGGAACTCCTGGTGCATGCAGGAAGCATCACGGAGCAAACTTGATTCATCAGGATTCGAATTAGAAAAACAAAAAGGTTTTACTGTCACTTCAAGGAGCTTTATCAAAATAACTTTTAGGGACATCAAGCCTCATTCGATCTGTTTCTACCTGATTTGTTAAAGAACGTTTAAACGTGAAGTGTTTAGCTTGTTCGTGTTCGCGTATTCCAAATATCAGACGTGGAACGTTAGTTTAAAAAGATCCGATAACGTTAAGAGACGATCAACAAGTGAGCGGCAGTGCAGAGGTCAAAGGTCAGACGCCACAGGAGCTCAGAAGAAGAATAAAAATGTAAATATGTCACGACTCCGGCGTGAGCTTCCGTCCTACTTTTCTTTCTTCTACGGGTCGGCTCGTGTTTTCACGTCAGAGTTTCACACGTTTGAAAAGTTGTTGCAGCAGCGCTCTGCCATCACGAAACTGCACAGCAGAGTTAACGAAAGTAACTTCATACATTTACTCAAGCTAAAGCTTTAGGTACAGTAACTGTACTCGAGTATTTCAGTTCCACTGCTGTGTCATTGAAGCGATGAAGGTCTTCAAGATCAGTCACATTCAAAGACACTGAATGACTGACAGTCTAAAGTCTGATACTACTGTTACTGTCTGGTCTTGGTCTGGACCCCTCAAACACTGGTTCCAGTCTTGATACACTCCGGTCTTGGTCTTGGTTTAGGTGGTCTTGACCACAACACTGATGAACACTTTAATGGAAATGGGTCATACTTTTACTCGTGGTACTTTAAGTATGTTTTAATATATTTCTACATGTTTCATTTACATCTGGACAATAGCTTTGAATTGTAATTGATTACACCTGTTTCCATGACAACCTGTCACTCTTATTAGGAGTTTGGTGACCTGGTATAGTAACTTCTCTCTGTTTGTCTCAGTTCTAGTGATTTTTTCTGTCTCCAGAGGAGAGAATGACCCTACTGATGCACCAGAGCGTACGAATGAAGGTACAGTGACAACAGACTTGATTAACCAGCCGTTTATTGCGATCACAGTGTGTTGTGTTCTTCCATGTAGTAAACTAAAGTGGTTCCCAAACCCGGCTAAAACAGCAATAGCACGCTGATTTCAAGGTTTTCTGGTTTTCCCTCTGATGTCCTCCGGCTGCTCCGCCTGTTTCCTGATGGTTGGTTAGCCTGTGACAGGTGGACCACCAGGAAGAGGTGGTTTTGTCAGAGCTGGTGTCGTGCCAGAACAGGAGCTGGTCAGTGTAACCGGACCTCAGCAGCCTCTATGGACATAATGGCAGAGGAGAAGAGAGCGAAGAGGACGCTGACGGAGGAAGCTAAGAAGAGAAAAGGAGAGAGTGAGCGAGCAAGAAGCCGCCGGACAAGAGTAAATGTGGGACTGACTTTTAGTGGCTGACAGGGAGCAGAGCTGGTGTCGTGCCAGAACAGGAGCTGGGTGTAACCAGGCTCGGCAGCCTCTATGGACATAATGACAAACAGAAGACAGTGGTACTAAAATAAAACTTCTTTTGGAACCACTGCTGTACTTTACTGTCCTAAACTGTCTTTTAACTTTACTGAACTTTACTTACCTGTGGTGCAGGGATCTTCTTCTGCATATGACAGTATGTATATGACATACACTATGATAATCTGCATCCTCATCTGCGCTGTACTGCGCTTAATGTATTGTTGTTTCTTGCCGTTTCTCTGCATAATGTCATGTCAACTCCGATAATGTGTCCGATGACACCCTGAATCTATTTGGTGTTATTACTAGTGACAGTGCCCACGTCCTGCATTTGTCTTCTGGTAGATGGCCTGCGGTGTCAAAGTGTTTGGACGGCACGGCTAATTCATGTTTGTTTCCTCCATGTCTGACATAGGCTCAACCCCAGCCCCCCCATTCACAGGCAATAAACCTAAAGATGACGATATTAACTCCACGGCGACCCCCTCGTCTCCTCAGAGTCATACAACAGTGAATGCAACGGATTCATCTCTGCAAGGCTCACAGGTAACAGCTGCCGTCCATTTACCTTGTGCCTACGTACAAGAGTTTTGTAGGGAACCGAAGTATTTCTAATGCAGTCAAGTACTGTTTCAAACGTGAAGATTAATTGAGACAAAGCAGATGAATGTTGGGCTCAAACTGTGTAGAACAAACTGTGATCTCCCTCTGATGTCTTTCACAGCCTCAAACGTTCACACACAGAGCTGACCAGAAAGACAACGTTACCGTTAACCCAACAACAAAGGAAGTCGAAGCCGACACAACAGCAAAGACGATAGCCCCGACTAGTGTGCCAAAGAGCGGGAAAGGTGGTGAAAGCGTTGCCGTGACGACTATGGTTTCTACAGCAACGGACAGTAGCTCATCAAAGCCAGGTAGCTCACCAGTGCAAAAGCAAGAGTCTGCGAGCCGCGTGCTCCGAGTTTGTCTTCCTGTGTGGCAAACCACAACCATCACATGTCGTGTTCTCTGTAACTGCCTGCCACGCTAACACACACACACACACACACACACACACACACACACAATGTATGTCACCTTAAGCTAAACATTCAAAAATAAACATTAGCACTTTAAAGAATTAGAATTTAGAATTAGAGCAGTTCATTGCGTGTCCGTAAAAACCCGACAAACGACGTCATGTCTACAGTCTGAGCTGCCACAGACCAAGTTCATGCAAAGTGCTGCAGGCTCATATATACAGGTTATATTCATTATATTTTCTGATTGCAGCAGTGAGTATTTGCTGCTTGTTTTGGACTGTTAATCAGATAAATCAAGTCATTTTAAGATCACCTTTGGGCCTCTGGGAGATTAAAACATTTTATAGTCAAAATGATTTAGTCTTAGATATCTCTGTGAATTCAAGTAAATAGTTCAGCCTCCGTAACATTGTTTGAGGAGTTCAGTGGGTTCAGTTTGTATGAAAATCTGCTAAACCAAAAATATTTCCATCGCTGCATTGTAATGATGATTGATTGATAGGATGAGGCCTATCAACGAGTTTAAATGTATTGATTAGTAGTGAATAAAGACATTTAGGGCTGTGGACTCTTGTATACCCATCTCATCACCAAGCACTGAAATAAAGAGGTTTGGACGTCTGGTTTGTGGTAGAGGTGATGGCAAACAAGACAAATATAATGAGCATAAAAACAGTCAATTTGAAAAATAAAATAGAGAGAGTAAAACTCTCTATCTAACCACTAGGCCATCAATTAATAATGTCCAGTTCGTCAATGATATCAGCTCTGTTTAATTGAACTGACGAGGAAGTTTTGACGTTCAGTGTTGAAATGTGTTTTTGCTTCTGTTCTCCAACAGGTGGTGGAATAGTACCACCATGAACTGACATTATGTTTGAATGAAACGTTAACTCTCTCTCTGTCTGTTGTAGTAATCATTGAAAACAAGGATCATTCGTCCTGGGGTAAGAATGTTTTGTTATTATTTGTTGTTTTATTCATGAGACCGGGTCAACATGTTCCGTTCTACTTTATACAGACTGAGTAATCTGATTGGACCAGATTTGTTCCATGAGTGCTGATATAGAGAATAACAGAACAGAGACTTTTGAATGCTTGTATCATCAAAGTTGAACATTTATCTTTAAAATAACTGTTGAACTGTTGTATAAAAGAAATATCACACTCAAGGTCATGCTGTTATTCTGAATATCAGCATGGCAGATATCCACTATAACAGCATGACCTCCATTAGATTGACTTATTATAATTTTACATGTTTCTTAAGGTGTTAACTTAAAAAGTGCCCAGTTTCGTTAGATAATTTCAATAGAAATATACAGAATTTTTAAAAAACAAAGACGTTAGATTGTACATATGACTGATATATGTGAAATATGTGATACAGGTGTTTGAATATTATTTCACTAATTCAGAACAAGATATGAATAATAAAAAAAACATCAGTACGTTCAGCTTTTAAATAAATAGATGAACACATACATTATTATCAAATAAGTAAATGGTGTAAAATCTTTAAATCAACCAATAGGTTGTGAAATAATATTATTTTATTTATTTATTATTACTTATTTAAAAATATTGATTTGAAAAGTCAACATTTTAAAGTTTTTTTTTCTTTAAAGCTTTTTCCCCAATGACCAGTTGTGTTTAACCTCCCTTTTTATTTCATAATGTCACTTTCTAATGAAGGTTATTTTGGGGCTGTAATGAAATCTACTGAGACATTGTTTCATTAACTCTTTATACTTTCTTGATAACTCATTCTATTAATTCTACGTTGTATATATTGGCCTCCAAATGCTGCTACACCTGACTTGGTTCTCTGTTTCCAGGTTATGTGATCCTGGTACTGATCATTCCTGGTGATCGTCGCTCTGTGCGTCATCCTCTACATACTCCGGAGAGTCTCGAGGGTAATTATTTATAATACATATTTACACCCTGTTAATGTAGTCAGAAGTTATTTGATGCCTGGTGCATTTTTAAAAATATTTCTGACTTTTGTTTTTCCAGACGTATCATTTGACCTTCAGCGTCCGGTTCATGTCAACCATCTCGACGAACCCATCGGCACCTTGACCGGTGTACCTGGACGACCTTGGTGTGTGTGTGTGTGTGTTGAATGGTTGAATTTAAAATATGTAACATGACAGTATGTGCAAATCCTGACGCGTACCTTGGTTGTGTTGTGTATCTCATGATCAACGGCCCCTAAAGACGAAGTGTCCACCGAAGAAATTCCACCTGCTCCAGCAGCCAATGGCCACGACGGTACAGTCCGAGGGAAAACGGCTCCCCCGGATGAAGAACGGTTACAACTTCAAATCAAAGTAAGGAAACGTAACGATCAAACCAGCACAGCACAGCTGTGATTAACTATAACCAAACCACAGCTGTGCTGATATTCAGTATAACAGCACAACCTTGACCGTGATATGGATTTATCAACAATATGTGATACACTACAATTCACTTTGTCTTTCCTTCAGTCGCTCCAGCTTCAGAGGGACCAGTCAGATTACAACCGGACAGTCTTCTCCAAAAGTTTCGCTTATCTATACGAAGACGAGCAGCAGAATGAAAACAACAACAACCCGTGTAAGATACTTCATTCATGCAAAACACAAACTAACAAAACATTACTATAAGCAACATTGTTGTGATTTGTTGCCTCCAGTTTCAGAGTGTAATCCCTACGTTTTTGTTCATGCTGTACTCGAGTATTTGTTCTGATTACATTACTTCTGAGCGAGTCGACAACTTTTCCTGACTAGCTCAACAATATCATCCAGGTCCCCAGCAGCAGTGATATCACTGACTAGTCCAGCACAGTCAGCCCAGCTCGGCGTCTGTCTTTCAGCCTTTTATTTCACCAAGCCTCTCACCAACCACTAAAAGTCAGTCCCACTTGCCCAGCTCCGAGGTTAACAGACGTTAGATTATCAGAGGAAAGTTTCATCATGTTGAGAAACTGTAGCTCAATCTGAACTTTATAAATTCTTGTGTCTCTTTTCTTCAGCCGTTTGCTCCAGCGACCCTTTGTTGAAATTAAACCTGGATGACCCGGTGCGTGCGATCAGCTCCTCACCTCTCCTGAAGCTCCTTCCTCTGTCCTCCCGTTCTCTCCTTTCTCCTTCTCCACCTCCTCCTCCACTTCATCTTAGCATCATTCATCGATGACCCCCAACACAACATGAGGCAGCGACTGTTGCTCTTTAATTTCCAGTGTACGGTGTATGTTCCTAGCAAGCTTTTCAAATTCCTGTGGACAACATGTTCAGAATGAAACTAGAAGGCACGATTACTGTAAATATGTTTTCTATGATAACTTTCTGAAATGCTGTGAAAACACATTCATGTAAATCTGAATGAACTGAAACGCAGTAGAGCTGTTGTTGTTTGCAGTATTTGTTTTCGACTGACAATTTTAATGGGTAGATTGTAGAAAATAGTTCAATGAATACTTTCACTGCTGTCTGAAATAAAATAATGTTTTACAATTGGATTTTTATTAGATTTTTTTATTCAGTGACTGCATGAAATAACTTCAGGTACATCTTTACTTGGTGTACTTACTGTGTGAGGTAACTTAACAGGAAAGGCCTAAATGGAGGCGGCAAAGGTTTGTACAGTCCAAAACT
>JAFMOB010000664.1:114964-140314 GCA_018985215.1 Larimichthys polyactis | reverse complement strand
CTTAAAAACTTAAATCGTAACTTCGCAGTTTGGTGTCAGAGGTTGTTGGAGCGGATTTGTTTCTAGCACGTTACGCTGGGAGCAGCAGTCTGTTGCTGTGGGAGCTGCTGAAGGTGAAGACTCGTAGTTAAGAGGCTGGATTTGGTATTTCAGCATGAGGAACGGTACCAGCCCTGATCCAAGAATGATTCAAATGTTTAATTTTGCTGATTATCAGAGTCCTAAAGATGATTTTTTTATGATTGGATATATATCTATATATAAGATGAAGTGCCAAAAAAGCTGCAGTTCCTCTAACGTCCACTTGAGTCAGTCTCCATAAGTCCCCATGTCCAAATGTCCAACTTCACAGCAGAAATAAACATGTTTACAGCCTGGTACAAAAAACAGTTTTGGTCTCTGTAGCTAATTTCCCCGTTCATGACAACTGTACTGAGGGTGAATTTATATACAACTCACCTGTTCACATTATATTAAGGCTTAAAGTTATGCAGGATTAAGAGCGTGGACGCTTGACAGATTGACAGGTGGGTGTGGTTAGGTGACGTCGCTCAGGCTCGTGTCGGTCACGTGATACGTAAAACAGCAACAACTCTGTCTGCGTTCTGGATTAAAACTGAAAGAATATCCTGAGATGTTTCCGATCTTTGTGAAACTAAACGCCCACATATTAAAAAAACGATTAATTTTATGATCGATATGTGGAATTAAACATTTGATAAATCAGTTCACAGTTTAAGTTCAGTGGTTTAAACATCCTGTCCGTATTTCTTTAACTATATAAAACTGCAAATATTCACACCCGAGAAGCTCGAAGCTGAAGATTAATTACAAAAAACAAAGAGAAATCTGGATTTATTAGATTTATTAGATTTCTTTCAGGGTTTCATCTGTTCTGCTCGTCTTCCTCGTGTTTCCTTTTCCTCTTTTACCTTTTTTGTGTCATTATTTTGACCTGGCAACCCTGTTTCCTACCCCCCTCACCTCTATCTGTCACCATAAAACACACCTCCACCTGTGTGTATGTGTGTGTGTGTGTTCCTGTCCTGGTTAAAAATGACACTGACCTGGCTTGTTAACAGTCGATCAGCTGGGTGGAGAAAATGTCACCAGGTCTCGGAACAAGGTCACATTTTTCAACTTCCTCTCGAGGATCTGCACTCCTCCACCTCCTCCCTCCTTTTTTCTCCTAACCTCCTTTTTCCTCCTCTTCTCCATACATCCCCCGTTTCCTCTCATACGCTGGTCTTCCCCCTTTCTCTCTCTCTCTCTTTCTTCTTGACCTTTTTTTGTTGTTTCCTCATCCTCCTTTTTTCATTTCTCTCCTCCACCTATTCTTCCCCAACTTCCATCCAACTTTCCTTCTCACATTTCCTTCTCTTCTACCTTTTCTTGTCCTCTCCCGTTTTGCCTTTCTCTCTTTTGATCCTTCCTCCCTTCCTTCCTTCATTTCTTTTTCTATTCTTTTCTTTTCTTCTCATTTCCTCCTTTCTCCTTCATTTGTCTTCTCATCACCCTCTTTCTCTCTGTCCCTGCTCCCATTTTCTCCTTCTCCTCCACCCATCCGTCCAACATACATCTAACTTCTAACATTTCCTTCTTTTCCACCTTTCCTCGTCCTTGTTTCCTTTCCTCACCAACGATCTTCTCTTCCTTCCTTCCTTCTAACATTCTCCTCGTTCCTCTCCTTCACCTGTTTGTCCTCCCCCTCCTTTCTTCCTCACCTCTCCTCCTTCTTTTCTACTTATTCATCCTTTTTGTCCTTCCTTGTCTCCTCACTTTACTTTTCACTTCTTCTCCACATTCCTCCTCTTTTTCTCCTGCCTTCGGGTCCCACGTCCTCAGCTCCCCTCCTCGTAATTTTGAATCATTTCTATCATCCTCCATCCTTTCCCCTCGTTCTTTTCTCCTCCTCCTCCGCTTCTTTAATCCATCCTACACTCTCGCTGCTCCCCGTCTTTCCTCTGCCCTCTCCTCTTCTTCCTATTTTGGTACGGCCAATTAGTCGGGGTCTCTCTCTCTCTCATCCTCGTCTCTCTCTCTCTCTCTCTCTCCTCTCTCTCTCTCTCTCTCGTCTCTCTCGTCTCTCTCGTGCCTCTCTCCTCTCCTCGTCTATGATTGTATGCGATGTCTTTCTTTGTATTCAGCAGTTTTCTCCTCACTCGTTAATTAAGAGTGTGGAAGGTGAGAGAGGCAGGGGAGAGGTGTGTGTGTGTAAGTAAACCACCGTAGGTGCAAAATGCTTTTATGGCAGTAGGGATGAGTGTGTGTTTGTCAGTGTGTGTTTGTCAGTGTGTGTTTGTGAGCGCGGCAGCAAAGGGGTCCTACTGGGCCAATCAACATTAATGAAATCAGGTGGGTCTGCGTGTGTGTAGGTGTGTGTGTGTAGGTGTGTGTTTGTTGGAGTGCTTGGCTTGCAGAAGAGAGGGGATCTAAAAGAGGTCTAAAGAGGAGAGAGAGCTAATTAGAGTTCCCTGTCTCACCAGAGTGTGGATCAAACACACACACACACCAGAAATACACAACTACAGGTACTCTGTGCACACACACACTCACTCACAGGGAGTGTGTGTGTGTGTGTGTGTGTGTGTGTGTGTGTAGATATTCATTTATACACACACAGAGTTTCAAGTGAAGGTTTTCAATGTCAGGGAGGACTGAGCACAGCTGGTGGAAAGAGGACGACACATGCATACTAACACACACGCGCCTCTGTACTGTACTTGTGAGGACTCTCATTGGCATAATGCATTCCCAGGTCCATAACTGTAACCTACACCTAATTCTGAGACTGCAAAGAAGAAAGAGGGAGGACCAGCCGAGTCTTCTCTTTCCTAAAGATGTCCTCGTTCTCCAAAGTATCGTCGCTTTTCTAAAATAATGCTCAGATTGTCCTCGTCTTTTTTTATTATTCAGAACTCTTTCCAAAATGTCCTTACTTTGCATAAAGTCACCACGTTTTCCAAAAATAAGTTCAAAAACTTCCAAAATGACGTCCTTACTTTCTAAAGACGTCCTTGTTTTTCTTAAGAATTTAGAATTTTCCAAAAAATGTCCTTTTACTTTCCATAATGTGACCAAATTTCCCCCTGAAAAAAGTTCTGTTACCAAAAATGTCCTTACTTTCTTAAAATGTCACAATATTTCTAAGTGTCAACACTTTCAATGTCTGTCACCAAAATATCCTTACTTTCCTAAAATGGTAGTTTTCAAAATGTTCTAATTTTGCCCAAACAGGTCTTAATTTCCTCACACATTTTCCAAAAAGTCCTGTCTCCAAAAATGTCCCCACTTCAGAAATTTGTTCTCATTTCACAAAATGTCCTTACTTTCTTGAAATGTCACGATTTCCCTAAATGTTCACGCTTCCAAAATATGATCTAATTTACTAAAATGTCACTTTCCAAAGTACGTCATTACTTTTCCTTAAAGTGACATTTCCTCTCAGAAAAAAAAAGTTCTCACCAAAAATGTCACAAATGTTCAAAACGTGTTTTCCAAAAAGAATTTCTGCACCGTCCACGTCTTTACTTTCCAAAAGTACTTTCTTCTTTTCCAGAATCTCTGCAGCGCACGTCTAAATTTTCTAAAATGTCACTTTCCAAAAAAAGTCCTTGTTTTCCAAAACCATCCTCACTTTTCTAAAAAACTGTCCTCACTTTGCAAACGTCTTCATTTATTTCAAAACTGTCCCCACTTGAGGAAGATTCTCATTTTCCTTTACAATGCGGTGACTTTCCAAAACTACACCAGAATTTCTACCATGTCCAAAATATGTCCTTGTTCGTTTTTAAACACAACTCATCATTTTCCAAAAGTTGTCCTCCCCTCTCTCCAAAACATCCTCGCGCTCCTAAAATAATGTTAGTTTTATCAAAATGTCCTCGCTTTGCAAAAATGTCCTTGCTTTTAAAAAAAGCCACTCATTCTTCAAAAATGTCTTCACTTTCTAAAAATGTCATCATTATTCAAAATGTCCTATTTCTACAAAATGTCCTCGCTTTGTAACAAGGTTCCGATTTTTCCCGAAAGCGGGAAGAAGAAGAAGAACCCGCGACGTTAAAATGGCGCAACTTTGTTTTCCAAATTTTCTGCACTGTCCAAAATAAATCTCCTTTTTTTTTTTTAAGAAACGTCCTCATGTTTGACAACTAACAAAAATGTCCTCACCCCTGACGTCCACGATTCAAACTGAAGCTTTAAAATAAAACACAACCATGTCTCACACACACACACACACACACACACACACACACACACACACACACACACACACACACACACACACACACACACACACACACACACACACACACACACACACACACACACACACACACACACACACACACCGACATGAGCTCAATGAAATATTTCCAAACACACACTCACATGTGTGTCTGATAAGGTGCACATCAAAGGGAGGCCACAGTGTCTCTGTGTCTGCTTAATGTCTCCACTAATCTAGCCTGGGCCCCAACACACACATGTGCCTACCACGTGTGTGTGTGTGTGTCTGCCTTTGAACATGCTTGTGTACAGTGTCATACCTGTTAATATGTGGCATGTGTGGTGTGTATCAGCATGACTCTGCATGCACGAGTGTGTGTCTGACTGTGTGTTTTTATATTTTTTTTTATTGTTTGGTGTGTGTGTGTGTGTGTGTGTGTGTGTGTGTGTGTTCGTGTTCAGGCACCTTGTACAGCGCCGTTGTCTTGCTGGTTTCCATTAAGTTCAGGTTTATCCTCGGCTACAGCAGCGTCTGGTTTGAAACACAAAGACAAGACAGAGTCTCAGTGGGTCGGCCAATAAAACACAAACAGCACGCTGGAACTGTGCGCGGGTCGAAAACAAACACAAAGAAAGAACGAAAGGAAGAAAAAAGAAAGAGACATAAAACCAAAATTCTCTGGACGCTTCTTTGATTTTCTGTTTTCCGTCCGTGTTGATCGTCAAAGCGCAGAATGCTCTGTAGAGTTTGGCTTCCTCACGACACATCCATCACCGAGTTGTTCTGCTCAACGTTTATTACTGAACAATAAAGATTTCTTAAAGCGACAACACTCAGCGCCGCGGGTTTGAACGCCGATTTATGTTTTCGTCGTCATCGCTTAGTCTGCTGAGAATTTGTCAACGAGACGTCAGACAGTTCATTTACTGATCGTCTCCATTTGCTATGCAAATACGAGCAAGAATTTTTATGAATTTTTTTGTGTTTGTATTTATATTGTGGTTTTATACTATTACCTATATTTAATCTTAAATCTATAACAATTCATCAGTATTAATAATCTAAATCTGCCTGAATTGTAGCGTAGAAGAAGTTTAAAGTGGCGAGAAATGGAAATACTCAAAGTGCAACTACCCAAAATGAATGTACTTTCCACCTCTGCTGGTTATTTTGGTTCGTATCGAAGATTAACGGTAAACTTGTTGGTGATTAAACTGAGTTTCATGGAAGGACGACAAGAACAGCAGCGGCGTGTTTTTAAGAGCTCCGGCTCACATACAAACATGCGTCAGTGAAGGTAAAAACAGAATCGCGGCGGGAGGAGGACGGAGGCAGAAAAGCTGTCGAGACGGCAAGAAAAACAAATTCAAAGACAGGAAGCGAGAACGAGATCAAGAAATGAAACAGGCTGAAACAATATAAACAAGGACGAGTAAAAATAAGTAACGGCATCAGAAAGACAGGAAACATTCAGCGAAACCAAACAAGCAATAAAAGAAAGATTAGAAGAAAACACGCAGGGCTGAAAGACGGACTGAAAACAAACCAGCAAACATCCCGTCGTACCGTTCTTGGTGTTGTTGTTGGCGGCGTGCAGCGGCTCGGGAGAAGGGGAGGACGAGGACGAATGTTTGAGAGCGTCCTCCACCCGCTCCCTCCTCTTCGACTCGAACTCCAGCGCCTCCTGCAGCTTCCTCTTGGCCTTCTTCTCCTTCTTCAGACGCTTCTGGATGGAGGCTGACGGAGAAGGAAGAGGAGGAAGATTCGCTTTTTAGTACGTAAAAGCGCCACATGTGGGTAGAGATCGAAAAGTCGACGTTCTTTCTCGAGTTTGAAACATCTCGTCCACACCTCTGCTCTGTAGTTCGGAGGTGAGCTGTCGTTCCAGGCTCTCCCTCATCTCTCGTTCTCGATAGAGCTCCATCTTCAGCTCTCTTTTCTCCGCCTGGATCTGTTTGTCCTGAACCCGGGCGTTCTCCACCGCCACCTTCAACAGGCCCTGAGACCAAGGAGAGGAAGATGTTTGGTTATCGGAGAAGAATAGTAAGAAGATCAGCATCTTCTCTTCATGTTTAGAGATGTAGTCCAATGATAAGAGTCAATGATGACAAATAAACTAATTAAAGGTGATTAATTAATTACTGGAATTGGCTGCACAGTTGGTGTCCAATCACTGACTTTGGGTTGTACACTCAGTGATATTAAATAGTCATTTAATATGAATATAAATACTATAAAAGACAATCAGTTGTTTGAAATAAAGCCAATATTATCTATATAAGTTTTTATGTTTATTATTTTGCACATCCTTAACAGTCAGATCCACTAGATGTAGCACTAGTGCAAACAAAGAGGGTGTACATTTATTTTTACAGGATATTTTTAGTAACTTGAGTAACAGTCAGCTTGATAAGGAGATGCGTGTCATTTAAACATGATAAAAACATGAAGGGTCAGCAGCGTACAGAATAAATTGATGTAATTGTTGCTCTGTCATTTCTAAAATAAATAAATAATACATAAATAAATAAGCTGAAAGCACACGTTGAGTAAAATGTGTTTTGGTTTTCTGAAGTTTGATGTTGGAAACAAACAGTTGGACTTAACGTGGACTGACAGGAATCATCACAATAAATAAAGTCATGATATATTTATGTGTCGTCCTCTTCAGTAATCTTAATATTCTGATGAGACACTGACACTTGTAAAAATCGGGATCGTACCTGTATGTTGGTGAGCAGAGTCTCCACTGACGACAGGCCGTCAGCGAATAGGAACGGAGCCGGGAAGCCGGGAGGCAGGGCTTGACCTAGCGAAGACTCTTCTGTGAAGGAACGATTAACGAAAGACATGAAATTAAATCCTCACAATCTGATTTTATTTATATATTTTTGTGTTTTTCATTTTGAGCGGTTGCTTTTATTTTATTTTTTTACCGTGTCATGTTAAAAAAAAAAAATATTGTTCATATTTATAATTTATTTTTATTCTCTTTTATATTATTGAGATAAATTGAGGATTTTTTATCAAGTTTTTAAAGGTTCTGTGTATGAAGGATTTAATGCCACCTAGTGGTGAATTTGCAGATTGCAACCAAATGAATACTCTCTCTCCCACGCCTCACCCTGTAAGAAAAACTCACAATTCAAATGAATAAAATCTAAATCTTACACACTGGACCTTTAATGAGAAACTTCTCATTGTTTTTATATCCCAAATCTTCCCGGCTACATATTTTTTTTTATAAAATAATGAAATAAGATCTCATCATCACGTACAGCTGACACGTTTAAAGAGTACAAGTCAAAGTAAAGACAAGTTTTCGTTCACCAACTTGTGACGCTAAAACAAGAACGCTGGTCAACGAGGAGCTGAGAATATTTATTTGTGGTGTCAGCAGTGATACGTTTATATTATATTTACTCGTATGTGTGGGTTTAGTTTAAAGTTACGGCTTATTAAAATGATACTTCAAAACAAACAAGGACCGGTGAGACGTTCGTGAACTCTCCCTTTAACCGTCAACTTGTTCTCCATCAGCGATGTGTCGTCACGAGCTCGGGAGCGAAGTTTATGAAATGTTGATGTTTACTAAGGTATAAAAGGCAACGAAGCGGCATCAGAGAAATCAATTACACCGCACACACACACACAGGGGTCGTTAGTATTCAGACAATCATGTGGGGTACTAATTGGCAAGGATTAAAGACATCCTTGATTTGTGTGTGTGCGTTCATTGCGAGTGCGTCACAGTGTCTGATCAGCCCTTAATGCCTAACACACTGACAACTGGGTTAACTCTGCTGTGAAATTAACGCTGATTAAGATGCACTCTAACTCACTCTCACACACACACACACCATCTCTATCCTCTATCTGCCACTTCATCCATACATCCCGTTCACCTCGTCTTCATCTCCCCCAGCCTTCGTCTTTTATTTTTCCCATCACATAAATCCCTAAAATCGCAAATTTTTGTTATTTATTTTTTAAAGCTCTCACTTCTTTCCTGATTTTTCATGATTTCCTTTCCTTCATCCTCTCGCCAACCCTCTCTCTTTCTCTTTCCCCCCCCCCCGTACGTGTTGACAAAGCTTTTCCGACATTTCATCTCATCGCGCCGATGAAATGTCACTTTTTTGGCAACTGACTAAAAAAGGGAATGAAAGCCGAGGATAAGTGGGATGAAAGGCGAGCGCGGTAAAGGACAAATGGTCGAAGATGACGGAGAGAATTTGAGGGAAAAAAAACTGAAAGAAAAGGCGGAGAGGAGGAAAGACGGGATGTTTAAAGGGATTAAATAAAAGAGAGGATGAACTCCGGCTTTTGGTGTAAGAGTAATGTTTCACGTGCTTTTACTTTGAAACAAGAGCAGAAGGGGGGAAAGCACCTGCGTCTTATTTAAGACGGAAGTTTGTCCTTGTTTGTGACTCGACACTTTAGGATCATGAATCAAATTTTATAGATCTCTTCTAGGAAAACACACAAATTCATGTCAAACATCTAAATCAAGAGCTGTGGCTCAGGAAGACCAGCGGTTCGATCCCCGGCTCCCTCCAATTAAAACACCTCGACTGAATTCTTTAATTAATTAACAAGGCTTTTATTTTGAAACATTTAGAGGAACTTATCTCAGTCATTGCTCTTATTATGAAAATGTTTACATCTGTGAATGTTACAAACATTTACCAACCCTCGATTCTTCTTTTTTAATGAATCAAAAGTGCGATTAACAAAAACCTGAAACAAAGAAATTACCCAGGATGTAACACACACAAGCTCATTTCCTATCCAAACAAAAGTTTTAGTTTATTAAATTTCTCCAATTATACCTTCCAGATGTTGTCTGTCTGTGATTTCCACTCCCGACATGTGCAGTGAAGGATTTCTACTTAAATACCTGCACGTTTATAACAAGCAATCCACAATCGATTCATTTCTCAGCTGAAATAATTTGAGTTTTCTTAAAGTTTTTAGACTCGAGAGCAACGTCATACAATAAAACCACAAAAGCAAATATTTCATTTTAAAAGTCGACGTTGATGAAGAATATTACCTCACAATTACGAGTTCGTCAAATATGTTATATATTATATAGCAGCGGTTAGTTAAAGGCAAACATGGAAAAAGGTGTTCCACGTTGTTACACTTAAAGCAAAACAGTCGTAATCGTGAGACTTATTTAACTTATTTAAAGGTCCAGTGTGTCTGTAGGATTTAGTGCCACCTAGCGGCGACCTTGCAGATTGCAACCGAATGAATACAAATACCATTTGAATTACAATGTTTTAATATAAATTAACAAACTGGCTTTATCAATATTGAACGCATAAACCTGGCTACTGCTACACTACTATGTAGTGGAAGCACATTGAGTTTATTACATAAATAAAATACATAAATCACAAGTTTATCAGTTCATTTATATTAAAACTATTTCATGCATTTTGGCTAAAACTTTTTTTTTTTTATTCCCTTTCCCAACATGTAAGAAAATTCACATAAAAAGCAAAAGTCCACATCGAGATCAGAGTTTGGTTTGACCCACTATAAACTGCTCATTTTAAGACAACACTTCTTATGTTCAGGTGTTTATACACTGACGAAAACATACTAAGAAATCTTGTATACTTATAAATACTATAAATCTTACACACTGGACCTTTAACTAGTGTAAGGTACACATACTTCAACCTTATTCTTTAAGATCAGTGCTCTTCATAGAGGCGGCAACAGATTTTTATTATTATTATTATTGATTTTAAAGGAAGTTTCCCCTCTGACGCTCCTGCTGATGCCTGCAGCGGAGCTTCAGGAGCATGAATGGAGCGGGGGGAAACGAAACGAAAGGGAAGGAGGTGAAGAGAAAAAGTACGGAGATGAAAAGACGGACGGTGTTACAAGAACGGAAAACACGGGAGGGCGAAAAGAGAGTGTGATGATGGAGGGACAAGAGGCCCCACATGCTTTTAGTGCGTGACCTCTTAACCCCTTTTAGCCATGCCTCCTTCACTTAGCCTCCCCTCTCACACTCCCACCCTCCATCTATCTATCTATATCACCCTCCCTCGTTCCTCTGATTGATGGCTTGGAGACAGGTGATCAATAGGGACGGGAGGGGGTTAGCAGAACATCCTGACGCTTCTGTTTCTCTGTTTGTGTGTCCACGGATTCGTCTCCGAGTGTGTGTTTTCAGCTAATTGTGCCTTTGTGTGTGTGTGTACAGTAGATGAAGAAAGCCCTCTGAAGTGAGGAACAATTTGTCAGTTGTCAAAACGAAATGGGCGAGGGTTTAGATTAAGGCGGGTAATGGAATATCCCCACTTATATAAACGTGAGAGAGAGAGCGAGCGTCTCTTCTGTTGTCGACCGGTAAACAGGCAGAAGTGTTGGTGTGCATTTATGAGAATACCTGTGTGTGTGTGTGTGTGTGTGTGTGTGTGTGTGTGTGGGTTCCAACCTTTGTCCTTTGTTATTTTCTTGATGGGTATAGCGGGATTGGGCAGTGCGATATCTGCATCAGCTGACACCAATCCTGTCGAAAAGAAAAGCAGACTGAGTTTATGTGCGTCTACATCCAACAAAGATTATACTATATATATATATATATATATATATATATATATATATATATATATATATATAAAAAAGAGATACTATTATTTGAATTATTTATTAATAAGGTGATTTTTTGTCTTAATCAGTCAAAACTGAGGTCTGTCTGACCGACTGTCGAAAAGTTAGTCATTCAGTCGACTATTTTTGCCAAAAATTACAGAAAATATACAAATTTCTTTTTAAAAATGGACTTTTCCATTAATCAACTATCAAACTAAGCGTCTTTCGATTGATTAATCGATTAGTCCACTGGTTCTCAAACTGAGTGGTACTTGGATCTATGTATCTATGTTTTTAATGAAATTATTTAAGAACATATCAGTCAATCAGTTGATTAAACAAAACTGAACTTCTTTTATGTTATTTAAAAGTTCTGCCTTTCCTGAAATATTTGGTTTCAATATCAGCCCGATACGTGCGCATACATCCACGATTACAGTTAGAGATACTAAGTGGAGGTAAAAAGTAACGTTACAAAAACACTGCAGACGTGGCTCCGACCACTGCTTTTCTACCAAACGAGCTCTGGTTCTTCAGGATTCAACAGTCAACAATAACTAATCTTTACTTATCAGGAATAAACCCGCCTCCTGCATCACCTATGGATGTTTTCTGAGGTGGTATAAAAAGTTCTTCAAATGTTTGTCTGACAAACAGATCAGTTATTCAGCTGACTATTACAGACGACTAAAAAATAAAATATAGAAATTAGACACACTGATGAAAAGGCCAATTTCAATGGTTTCAGCTTCTCAGTGACCAAAATAGTTGATGAATATTTGTCTTTTGATTGACTAATCAACTCATCATTGCAGCTTGTTTTCTATCTCCATCATATTGCTGAATGTGTGCATGTACCGAGTCTTTCGGGCGAGCTGGAGGCCGAGCTGCTGGGCTGTGACTGCAGAGGAGTGTTGGCCTCGTCAACAGACGGAGAGAGAGAGGGACTGTCACACACCTCTCCTGGAGAAGACAGAGAGCGAGAGAGAGAGAGAGAGAGGAGAGAGAGAGGAGAGAGAGAGGGAGAGAGAGAGAGAGAGAGAGAGAGAGAGAGCAGAGAAGCAGACGAATAATTAGTGAGTGCAGCAGATATGTTACGACTGGTTTCCAGTGACTGGCATTGATTAAAAGAAGATGATGTTGGAAATGTGGCATCAAAAGAAACGAAAAGAGCAGATTGGTAAGTAACTGTATCCTGCTTTTCCTTTGATAAACATCAGTTTGTGTTTCTCAGACTAAATAAGTGATCAAGGCACATTCCCCAACATTCAACCGTCTCTTCAGACGGGATCAGGTGCTGTGACGAATAACCGCTGTGAAATAACTTTTCATTTCGCTCATTAAGCACCGCAGTTTGCTCTAAGCGTACGACCTCACTTAAATGAATAGTAAAACCTGCGTTTTGAGGCACCCCAAGGCAGCTACCGGGGTCCTCTACAGTTTCTTACCTTGATGACGGGCGCGCGGTGTACGTGGGTATGTATCTGCTGGGCTGCGGCCGCCATGTTGGCGATGGTGTTGAGGTGGTTCATCTGCGACATCGCCATGGCTACGGACGCTGGTGGGAGCCCCATGGGCAGCAGAGGGTGAGGCATCATCATGAAGGGAAGGTCCAACCCTGAGTGGAGAGAGGAAGAAGTCAGTCAGGTCGCATTGAACCATGGCAGAAGAAGATGAGGACAACGTGAAGGTTACATCGCTCCACACACTTGACTAGAAGAACATTCGTAAATCATTTCTGCAATGCAAAGTTGACAGTCATCAGCGTATCTGCTGATACGACTTTGCGGTCAAGAGAAAGCAAATCAATCCTTGATCAATCGACTTTGTTGCCCATCATCGCATCTTGTCCACCGGATTGTTGTGATTGAACGTACTCACGTTCCTGGGCAATGGTGAACCCAGTGTATGTTTCCCTGTGTTGGTTTTTACCAACACCAGGTCACATCTAGTAGATCTAGTAATCAGTACTCCAAAGAACCTTTGGATTGGATTATTAAACATAAAAAGCTTCTTGTGCTGCGACTTAAAGAAATTCTTTTTTTGTATTTAGATCCTCAAAGAACCTTAAACAGCAATAAAAAACTTGTTCTTGTTTTCACAACAGTACACAACAACGCCGACTACAAGAGGAAAAACACACAAAAGTGTTGATTGATTTCCTTTCTTCTTCTCTTCCTTCTTTTTTTATTTAAAATTTATTGATTCTTTGTTTGTTTCTTCTCCCCAAAATTGCCAAAATTAACTCGTTCTTAGTTGAGACGGTGCCACATTTTATCGTCTGCATGTTCGTCAAGCGGCGGCAGACGACAAAACCATCAGTCACGATGATTACCCAGATTGTGCAGCCTGTCATTATTATTTAACATGTGTCAGACGTTGTGGTTTGTTTTCAACACATGTACCCGAGACTCCCTGCATGGAAGTATTGATACTGAGCGGTGAAAAATCGAGCGCGATGAGTCGCTGGTGTCGCTTCCAGATCAGCCGCTTTGACATTTTGCCTTTTGGATGAACTGAAATGAAGCTTGTGTGAAAATAAGACAACAGACAGACAAAGCGACAGAGAGAGAGAGAGAGAGAGAGAGAGAGAGGCTGAGTGGCATTGTGTCTGTGAACTTGTGTTGAACTTAACCTTGAGGAAAGAGAGAGGGAGAGGTGTCATCCGAGTGTCAAATGTCTCGCTAATAAAAGTTGACAAAGCGGAGGGAGAGAAAGGAAGAGGGGAAAATACGGAGTTCAAGAGGTCAAAGGGTGACGAGGCGAAAGAAGGAGGTCATTTTTTCTCTGTTTTCCTGATTTTTATTTTCTGCTTTCGCCCTCTCCTCGTTCTTTCCTAAACTCGTTTCATAACTTTCTGTCGTTCTTTTGACCTCATGGATTAAAGTTCTCCGTCGCTACAACAGTTTTCCATCATTCAGAGTTCACAGAGGCCACGAGGAGGAAAAAAACAAACGTGTGTGACGGCTGAGACTGTTACACTCCACAGCCAATAGTATCGTTTACAGCGTGCACCAGGGCGGGATCTAAACAAAAATGAATGGAGATTTAGTTTGTGGTGCAAAAATAAATAAACAAACAGTCAGGTGTGAGTTTCTGTGTGGGTAGCTCACCATCAGACAGGATGATTAACCGGCTTCATCACAGCCGGAGCTCGCTCACTCTCATTCACTGTCTGTGTCGCTCAACCGCTGCTTTTTGTTCAATTTTAAAAGAGGCTCGCCTACAACAAGACATTGTTTTGGTGTTATAATAATAGATGATAGAACAAAGCACTATATATTTTCTTTTAAATATTCTTTAAAAGTTGCACTTTTTGTCATTTAATCCTCGTCATGCTGTTTGTTTGATGTGTTTTTCTGTTAAATGATTAAAAATAGGGAAAATAAAAACATTTACTGTTGTGGAGATTGTTGATTTAAAAGAGTAAAACATAAAAAAAAAGAAAAGAAAATTATCAATTTTATTGTTATAGGTTAAATATACCGTAATTTTCGGACTATTGAGCGTAACAGCTAAATTTGAAAAGAAAACTAATTTTGTACATATATAAGCCACATTTTCATGTTGTAACATGAGATATTTACACAGAAAGACGGTACACGGAAAATTCTTTAAGTTTTAATTTAAGACACGCTTTTTTTCAAACTGCGCCTGAAAATCGGCAGTACGGCACCAACACGGGATGCCAAGATTACGTGCAGTAGCTCTATTTCCTTCTTTGACGGCCAGATCGATTTAAAAGCTGCATCATATGCTTTTCTTCGTGGGTTTTTCATGATCAGGGTGTCAAATCAAAACTAGTGTCTTCTTCGGTGCATAATCTTTCCCCACGTCTGTCTCACTTTTGCATTCACTGCTAGAGAGCGCCCCGCTGGCGGTTGTATAGGACGCAGAGTACAAAGCGTGTGAAAAAAAGTAGCAGCTTATACTCCAAAAAAACTGAAAACTGGTCGTACTAAAACTGAAAGTTTGTCATAAGTGAAGTGCTGCGTTGTGTTATTTCTTTATCAGCTGTTAAGTAAACTGTACCACGTTTCATAAACTGCAAATATGAGGGACTAAGACTTATTCCAGCATTTTATTTCCCTCTTTCTATCATTCTTCTCTCACGTCACCGAGCCGCATTTGTCGGGACGTTCCATTAACTTCGATTCATCTTTTAACCTCCTAAAAAAAAAAAGGCACAACCTTGACCTTTAACCTCCGACCTCCAACCTTAAAACAGCGCCCCATTTTCAAAGGCGAGTCTCCTCGGCTGTCAAACACACACACACACACACACACACACACACACACACACACACACACACACGCACATACACACACACAGGAGAAAGACGGCAGCGGCTGCTTTCATTCCAATGAAACAATAACACTGATTGCTGTTGTCGTGACGACTGAAGTGATAGAATAATCAATGTGAGTGTTTGTCGCCTCCCGCTGCCCAGCGTGTGTGTGTGTGTGTGTGTAGACGCATTACTTCTGCAATAAGAAAAAGAGCGAGTGTGTTTTCCTGTTTGTTTGTGTGTGTGTGTGTGTGTGTGTGTCTGTGCATATGTGCGACCGTGTGTGTGTGTGTGTGTGTGTGTGTGTGTGTGTGTGTGGTGTTGATAAATTGAGTCATTTAGTAGAGTGTGTGCTGATTAATCCAGGCAGAGTGTTAATACAGGAGATGGGAACAGATTAAATGGCGTACATTAACAAATATTGCCACCCTCTAAACACACACACTCAGTGTGTGTGTGTGTGTGTGTGTGTGTGTGTGTTCCCATGTAGTTTATTTAAGTGTGTTGTCTGTTTGGATATATATCTATCATTATATATATGTGTGTGTGTGTGTGTGTGTGTGTGTGTGTGTGTGTGTGTGTGTGTGTGTGTACACTCACTGTTAGCCAGTAGCTGTTGTTGCTGCTGGAGTTGTTGTTGATTGACAGCTCCGATGGTTGGCCCCCTCCCGCCTCCTGCTGCACCTCCTCCTCCTCCTCCTCCACCTCCAGCTGCTACTCCGACTGGTCCTCCACCTCCTCCTGGTCCTCCGCCGTGAGCTCCAGCAGAGGGGCTGGTTAGACGCTCCTTATCCCAGGAACACTCGCTGCCACCTGGGTAGAGATGGACACACAGAGAGGTCAGCGTGGATCAGAGACATCATGACAACCTTAAGACAGATACAAGACCAAGACCAGACTGTACCAAGACCAAGACCAGACTATACCAAGACAGATACAAGACCAAGACCAGACTGTACCAAGACAGATACAAGACCAAGACCAGACTGTACCAAGACAGATAAGACCAAGACCAGACTGTACCGAGACAGATAAAAGACCAAGACCAGACTGTACCAAGACCAAGACCAGACTGTACCAAGACAGATAAAAGACCAAGACCAGACTGTACCAAGACCAAGACCAGACTGTACCAAGACAGATAAAAGACCAAGACCAGACTGTACCAAGACAGATAAAAGACCAAGACCAGACTGTACCAAGACCAGACTGTACCAAGACAGATACAAGACCAAGACCAGACTGTACCAAGACAGATAAGACCAAGACCAGACTGTACCGAGACAGATAAAAGACCAAGACCAGACTGTACCAAGACCAAGACCAGACTGTACCGAGACAGATAAAAGACCAAGACCAGACTGTACCAAGACAGATAAAAGACCAAGACCAGACTGTACCAAGACAGATAAAAGACCAAGACCAGACTGGACCAAGACAGATACAAAACTAAGACCAGACTGTACCAAGAGAGATACAAGACTAAGACCAGACTGTACCAAGACCAAGACCAGACTGTACCAAGACAGATAAAAGACCAAGACCAGACTGTACCAAGACAGATACAAGACCAAGACGAATAAAAGACCCAAGACCAGACTGTACCAAGACAGATACAAGACCAAGACCAGACTGTACCAAGACAGATACAAGACCAAGACCAGACTGTACCAAGACAGATAAAAGACCAAGTCCAGACTGTACCAAGACAGATAAAAGACCAAGACCAGACTGTACCAAGACAGATACAAGACCAAGACAGATACAAGACCAAGACCAGACTGTACCAAGACCAAGACCAGACTGTACCAAGACAGATACAAGACCAAGACCAGACTGTACCAAGACAGATACAAGACCAAGACCAGACTGTACCAAGACAGATACAAGACCAAGACCAGACTGTACCAAGACAGATACAAGACTCTGGTCTTGGCCTACCCTGGTCTCAACCCCTCAAGACTTTGAAGGATTGAGACAAAGACCAGAGCTGGGCGAGTTTCATGGTGACATTTATCATGAAGCGTCTAATCATGTTAGTTTATTATTGTTATTATAAATTATTAGAATTAATCCTGATCTCATCATGAATCATTTAAAAATAAAGAAACAAGAGTTTAATCAGAACAAAGCAGATAACTCGTTAATTACTCCGATGAACCCACATGGCGTCAGTTACCATAGAGCTCCATAGTAACGATCATCACCGTCATCATAACGGTGAATATCAGGATAAAGTCACTTTCTCTGTCCACACCTTCATTCCTGCACTCCACCTCTCTCTCTCTCTCTCTCTGTGTAACGTTACCTCTCTCGCCCTCCACGTTCCTCTCTCTGCTCCCTCGTTCCCTCTCTCATCCATCTTCATCTCCCTCCATTAGTTTGAATTAGCAACCGTCTCTCTCTATTATTGCCTACTGAATTCCCTGCGCTGTGTGTGCGTATTAGTGTGTGTGTGTGTGTGTGTGTGTGTGTGTGTGGATGACAGCTGGGCCTCATCCCCTCTGCCATTTACACCGGGGAAGAGAAGAAGTATAAACAGATGGGCAGATGTTCGCTCTCTCTCTCCTCTCATACACTCATTTTTTCCTTGGCCCTGTCCTCTCTCTTCTCTCTCTCTCTCTCTCCCTCCTCCATCACTTTCTTTTCTCGCTCCCTCTCACTTATTCTGTAGCCTCTCCATCCACCTCCGTCACCGCGCACTCTTCTCTGCTCTCCGTCCACTTGACGTTAATTCAAAGTCTACGAGTTCAGACCTCACATCTGCTCTTGTCCACATGTCACCGAACGCGACGCTCCGTTCACAAAAACATTCACCGAGAACTCGGATGTGATTTTCTAATGATCCTGGATGGACAAGCGTCCTCCGTGAAGATCCCGTCAGAGAGGGACAACTCCAAAACACGCCAACGAAATCATAAAGAAACTGCGACCTACGTGCAAATATGGTGCGACTTTGACTTCAAGCAGCATAGATTTGTTTTTATGATGATTCTTTTAGAGCTTTTAAAGCCTTTATTAGACAGTGACTGCTTGATGGAGACAGAAAAAAAGGCTGAAGGCACTCTTGTCGAGCATTTTGGACTTCTACCTCCAAAAGTTTTTTTTTCTTTCTACATGAGTATATAAGATTGGTCCATAAACATTTAAAGAGAGCTTAAATACCAATCACAGTACAAAGTATGCGTCACACGCCACCGCCACATTGGCTGTCCTGTCTATAATCTAAAAATCGGCAAAGTCGTGGATCATCGGTGGATCTGAGGCGGGCTGAATGAAGCCTGGTTGCTCAGACCTGTCAATCAAAGCGTCCACGCTCTTAATCCTGCATAACTTTAAGCCTTAATATAATCTGAACAGGTGAGTTGTATATAAATTCACCCTCAGTACAGTTGTCATGAACGGGGAAATTAGCTACAGAGACCAAAACTGTTTTTTGTACCAGGCTGTAAACATGTTTATTTCTGCTGTGAAGTTGGACATTTGAACATGGGGACTTATGGAGACTGACTCACTTCTGGAGCCAGCTTCAAGTGGACGTTAGAGGAACTGCAGTAGCATTGGCTTCACTTCACACTTCACTTTTTGTTAACTTTGCCGTCTTCGCTGGCTCTATATCGGCTGTTTTTGCATTTTTTAAGCTCGTTTCACGCCCAGCGTAGACGCTTGGAAGAGGCGAGGGGTATTTAGTCGTCTGCAGTCTGCAGCTTCACCACTAGGTGTCACTAAATCCTTCACACTAGACCTCTGATGTTTATATTCGTACGTAGAGTTTCCTCTCTTCTGTTTTCCCACTCAACCTTTCCTCTTCTTTCTCACACTCTTTTTTTTCTTTCCTCTGCCATTGTCGCACAAAAAAAAAAAAAAAAAAAAAGACACGGTTTCCATTTCCATTCAATCTGTCCCTCCTTCCTCTCCATCAATTCATCTCTCGGCTCCAATCTGTGTTTTTCTCATTTCTATAAAGGGAAAAGAAAAAAAAAACGACTGTTACTGCGAGCGGGACGAGCCGGAGCGATCGACTTTCACCCATCAAACACCAAAACATCTTTTCTTTTTTCCCCCCTTTTTCCTCTCGCCCTAAATATCCCTTTCTCTCATTATGAGTCTGTTTTCCCCCCTCTGTCCTCCCTCGCTTTATTTTCTTTTTCATTCGTACACTCGTTCCTCTGCTCTATTGTCCGCCGGAGTTTCCCAGGCCCGGTGTGAGTGTCTCTTACAAAGGAAAATAAGGTCGTACAATGAAAAGAAGGCTTTCCACGAACTCTGAAAACAAAACAAAACAAAAAACACTCTGAATGAAATAAAAGAAGAAGACGAGCAGGAGGGAATAAATAAAAAACGACGAGGGCGAGAGAGAATAAAAAAAACGAGAGAACAGAAGAAGAGTAACCCTATCAGCCCATTTGCCAGGTCAACTGAAGAAAAGGAAGAAACGGAGGAGGAGAAAGAAAAATAGAAACAAGAGTCAGGGTGGAAACAGAAGGAAGGATTGCATGCGCTCTTCTTTTCTCTTTGCTTTTTGTTTTCTGTCTGTTTAATAATTCAGAGAAGCACACGCAGCAGAGACGGAGCGGGCCGGAAAGTGTGCGTGTTAACTCTTAGTCTTTTATAAATGTCACTTTGTGCTTTAGTACCTTTAAGACTCGACAACCATCAGCATCCAGGACAATCGCTGCAGCTCTCCACACTGTTATTATCATTATTGTTATTGTTAGATAAAGCTTCAAAGATTCTTCTTAAAATTCAACGTTTTAAAAGAACTGAACCGTATTTGAGACATTACACATTTTATCACTTGACATATTAAAAGCTCTTATTCTTTAGAGGTTTTTAAAAGCATCTACAGGACGCGCTTTCAGTGTTCACGCGGTTGTTTCATGCGTTGTTGGTGAAGCATAATTTATCGATAATCGACGTATTTTTGGTTGCAGACCAATTCTGAATCGCCGCCCAACTAACCAACGAGCCAATCAGAGCTCAGTATGAAGAGAGACGTCGTCTTTCCGAGAGCCAGAAAAATTACAGATGACTTCAAGACGGGTTGTACTTACGCATGAAGAAACAACTTTTTAATTTTTTTAATCGACTGATAAGACAAAACATTAAACGTCTTTGATTTCTTCGCACTGAGCAACGCAAAGAAAATTCACCACTGAAATTAAATGACATGACTTTGTGTCTCTGCTCATATAACTGTAACCAACTTTAACAAGTCCAAACAACCACTACGACTGTATCGACTGTATGAACCCCTGTGTTACTGCCCCTGAACGTGGTCTGTGGTCAGTCAAACAGAGAGTTGGTTGGTTATTTTGTTTGTGGTCTTTGTGTATCAGTGCATTTAAATCTATCTTGGCATTTATAATTGTTGTTAAGGTACTTCAAACAGTCGTTAAATTGATTTGCCAAAAGCTGCAGTTCCTCAAACGTCCACTTGAGGCTGGCTCCAGAAGAAGTGAGTCAGTCTCCATAAGTCCCCATGTTCAAATGTCCAACTTCACAGCAGAAATAAACATGTTTACAGCCTGGTACAAAAAACAGTTTTGGTCTCTGTAGCTAATTTCCCCGTTCATGACAACTGTACTGAGGGTGAATTTATATACAACTCACCTGTTCACATTATATTAAGGCTTAAAGTTATGCAGGATTAAGAGCGTGGACGCTTTGACTGACAGGTGGGTGTCATTGCAGGTGGGTAATTTGAGCAACCAGGCTTCACTGACTTCAACGCGGCTCTTCGTGAACCTGCGGGTGATGTCGCGGAGACACCGTCCGTGTTTTATACTGTCAGTGATTTCTCCTGCGGTGAGGGTTAACGGCATTCTGAGCAACAATGAACGGTGAAAAGAGAAATCTGAAGCGAGGGAAGCAAAGAAAAAACGCTCAGGAAAGAAGAATGTATAGAAACTCGACGACCTGCATTTATATAACATGCACACACACAATCGAGGTCTCGGCCATGCCGTCCACGTGTCGGTGCAAACGTTGAAACTTGATCTCGGTTTTCAGAGACGATCTGTGACATGAGCTCAGGTTCGAGTTTCGACACTAAACAACACTTTTCCTGCTCCGTCTTTTGGTTTTTGTGATGTAAAGTGAGGTGCGGTGAGGAAAGAGGACGTTAAATAGACTTAATACTTTATGGACTGATCCTCGGGGCGAGAGCTCATGAAAGGAGAGAAAGGTGGAGGTGTGAGAACGGATATTAAAGCAGGATAAATGAACAAGGAGGTGTCAGGGGAGAGAGAAACGAATATTTCTGACCCTGAAAGAGCTCGATGTCACAAGAGTGCTTGATAAATGTAGTTAGTTACTTTCCACCGCAGTGTACAGGTGTGTCTGTATAGGTGTGTTTAATGACTGTACAGGTGTGTTTAATGACTGTACAGGTGTGTTTAATGACTGTACAGGTGTGTTCAAGGACTGTGTACAGGTGTGTTTAATGACTGTGTACAGGTGTGTTCAAGGACAGTGTACAGGTGTGTTCAAGGACAGTGTACAGGTGTGTTCAAGAACTGTACAGGTGTGTTTAATGACTGTGTACAGGTGTGTTCAAGGACAGTGTACAGGTGTTTAAGGACTGTGTACAGGTGTATTTAAGGACTGTGTACAGGTGTGTTCAAGGACTGTGTACAGGTGTGTTTAATGACTGTGTACAGGTGTGTTCAAGGACAGTTTACAGGTGTGTTCAAGGACTGTACAGGTGTGTTTAATGACCGTGTACAGGTGTGTTCAAGGACAGTTTACAGGTGTGTTTAATGACTGTGTACAGGTGTGTTTGAGGACAGTGTACAGGTGTGTTCGAGGACAGTGTGTGTCGGTGTGTGTTACCTGTATTGGAGTGTAAGTCGTCGTTGTCCGACTCGTTGCCGTTCTGGAGACTCATCATCATCTTCATCTTCTGGAGCTTTTGGAGCTCGGCCATGGCTGCCGCTGTCAGGCCTGCGTGACGCACACACACACACACACACACACACACACACACACACACACAGTTATCATCACACACTTCTTTAGCACTCTCATGATTGTCGAGCGTTCGACTCCTCAGCTGGCCTAAAATCCATCGATTTCCCCTCAGTGACGTGGTCACACCTCAGACCTCACGGGGCGCCTGAACCTTTTATTATTATTATTATTATTATTATTATTATTATTATTATTATTATTGTTATTATTATTATTGTTGTTATTTTACCCATGATGCTTTGCAGCGAGCTGTAACACACACACACACACACACACACACACACACACACACACGGCTGTCGCTGTCAAAAATTTCCTTTCAGTCTGAGCGTTTTCTGTGTTTCGAGGGTGTGAGTGCTGTTTGAGACGCCTCGGGGTGGATGTATATTCACTGATACACACACACACACACATGCGGAAAAACAAAAACACACACACCCCCTCTGCTACACACACACACACACACACAACACACCACACACACACACACACACACACACACACAACACATAACACACACTCTTTTGTATGGACTAAGATCTCTGGCTGTGTGCGCTGACCTGGAACTGACTTCTATACACAACAACCAGCAGAGTGAGAGCGATGACCGTGTGTGTGTGTGTGTGTGTGTGTGTGTGTGTGTGTGTGTGTGCACGTGCTTTATTGTGTAAATGCACGATTATGTTGTATGTGCAGTTTGCTTTTATGTACATGTGTGTATGTGTGTGTGTGTGTGTGTATGTGTGTGTGTGTGTGGGAAAATGTATGCATGCTTATCTGTGCATACTTGTGTTACGTATGTGTGTGTGTGTGTGTGTGTGTGTGTGTGTGTGTGTGTGTGTAGGTCAGTTGGTTTTGCCCCGGTCACGGTTGACGGCCTTAGAGGAATGTCCATTACACACACAGTACAGTTGTCTGCAAGCTATAAAGAAAACAAGATAGACGGAGGGAGGAGGAGGAAAAAAAAGGAGGAGGAGGAGGAGTTGTCACGTTGTTTGAAATTTAATTTAAAGCAGGATGGATGGATGGATGGATGGATGACGGAGGGGGAGGTGTGGAAGAGAGAAAGAGTGTGTTGTGTTCAGGTTACACTAACCTTCAGTTAACTACAGAGACGCAGAGCTAAAAACTACATAAAACACTCATCTGTGAGTTTTTTTTGTTTATCCAGTTTCTAAAAGTTTTTCAAAATAAATACATAAAAATGCAGGTAAAAAAGTTTTAAAAAAAATATATTAAATATATTTTATTATTTTTAAAGTCCTTTTTTTTGCCAAAAAAAATACAGTTTTAAAGTTTTCTGGGGAAAAAAAAACAGTTTAACGGAAGAAAAATATAAAAAAAATTCACCCGAGTATCGTGATTCTTCTCATCGCTTTGATTCCTGAATCCGTTTTAATCGTTTTTTTATTTAAAGCAGGAGGGATAGAGGAGAGAATAAGTGTGTCGTGTTTTTACGGTGTAGTATTACATGAGAGTGATGCAGTATGTGTCACTGAAGTGCCAATAATGACAGTAAAGCACACCCTTGAGTGTAATATTGAGATTATACAACACTTACCAACTTAAATAACACGTATAATCAAAGAGGTGTTACGTTATAACGCCTGGGATTTCCCACCAGTCAGTCAGAACTAAAGAAAAAACCTCTTGGATGAGTCCAGTTGCTCGAAGAAAGATGACGACTGAGAACAGACATCACATTATTTCTGTTTCCATTTAGATACATGGGCTGACAGACTGATTAACACCTGGAAAACAATCAGTCACGTCAGTAGACTCTTATATGTAAATGGAGCCCAGTTTACTTCTCCAGCAAGTAGTCCGAACCTTCGCAACGACCAAACGAAAGAGACGATTTCTAGTCCCATCAAAGCTTTCTAGAGATCGTGAAGTTTCCCTAAACTGAATAAATACAACACATATAAACACCAAACCGCTTCAGTTCAGTCTCGGACGATTTTGGCCCCTCAGTCCGCGAACTTAAAGTTTTTAAACCAGGACAGCTGATGGAGGACGTGATTCCAAACATTTCCAATAACTCCACAGCGTTGTGAAGTCCAAAAAGTCCAAATGTGTTGAACAAAAGATCAAATATAACAAGATGTTTTTATCTAATGAAACATTCAGCTTCAAAAACAACATTTTCTCTGACTGATGCACAACAAACGAGATGCAAACCCGTATCTAACAGCAACCGTTTGAAATTCATGTATTACTTGATTAAAATCTGACTTCCGGTGCACTTATTCATATTACTGACCTGAACCAGTAAGCGATTGTCTGTTTGACAAGTACACTTACTGTAATGACGAGAGGCTATTGAGAGAGAAAGGAAGAGGACGAAAAGAAAGAAAGAAAGAAAGAAAGAAAGAAAGAGGTCCAGTCAAAGAGCCTGAGGCAGAGTGACCAGACGTATTGTCTGCTGTCCTGCTGAGAAGGAGGAGGAATGAAATGGAGAAACATGAAGGAGGAAAGGAGGCCAAAAAATGGAGAGGACCATAAGGAGGCTGCTCACGAGCGGGAACACAAAATGAAGGTTACAGCAAATAATATCAATCGGACGTAAAAGAAGGAGATTCTCTGATTTTACTGGTGATACACGCAACTAAATGTATAAATTTGGTGTCACACGGGAGAAAAATGTATTAAAGATGAAGAAAAAAGAAACTTCAGGTCGACGAAACGACTGAGAAAAAACAAGGGACGGAAAAGAAGTAGGATTGATGTGAAGGGACGAGGAAAAAGATGGAGACAAGGGGGATATAAAGATGGAAAGGCGGGAGAGAGAGAAAGAGGTCTCGAAATGGAAAAACAGCCAGAAAGAGGAATGAGTGACGTGAAGAAGTGGGATGGATGGAAGCAAAGAGGTCGAATAGATAAAGAGAAACAGCGAGCGCCGTCGGGTGAGAAAACAAGGTGATGAAGAAGCGGCGACGCGAGAACAGACGGAGGGAAAGTTGTTTCAATAGAATAACTAGCATGTTAAATATGTTTTTACGACGCTCGTAATGAATCCATGATGACATTTTGTACTTCATGTATCAGCCGCCACGTTATGATTATATAAGATAGCGAGTCGACAACTTTGCCAACAGCCAAACATCAACGAGGTCAACAACATAGACTAATATTACTGACTAGTCCAACAGCAGTCAGCCCAGCTCGGCGTCTGTCTTTCAGCCTTTTCTTTCACCAACCACTAAAAGTCAGTCCCAGATTTGTTCCCAGCTCCTGTTC